>PVJS01044019.1:0-16834 GCA_004027185.1 Glis glis | reverse complement strand
TCTCCTTTAGTTTAATCCGTCTTAATTGTTTTTGGAGGGCCGCAATTTCGGCAACTAACTGTTGTTCCTCTTCTGAGTCTGAGGACCCAGAAGCCAAATAGGTTTCACTTTCCAAATCAGACAAAGAGGGATAAAGGCGGTTTGTGGAGGGGCGCTGTTCTTTAGGTTGCGCTCCCAAATCTTTAGCCGCCCCCTCTCCATCCTTTTTGGGCGTCGCCCCTTTAAATTTCCCATACGGAAGCCGTTTCGACCCCTGTCCATTGCAGTCATCGTCACTTTCGACCCCAGAGCAAAGAGAATTTTTAGTCTCCGATTCTTGAAGTTCAGATAGAACCTCCTTGGTTGCCTAGACTACCTGGCGGAGACGAACTTTATCTGTTAAGAGGGCGTCCTTGACTAGCCTCCATAGGAAGAAAGTAGAAATTGGAAGTACGTCAGGACCCTCCTGCTTTAAATGATACTGTAAATCGCGGCAGACCTCCTCCCAGTCGGGGATGTTGAGGCCCCCACCCGTAATAAACCAAGGGCTTGCCCTCTCTATGGACTTTAAGAAATCTTCAAGGGTTTTATTTTCAGTAGCAGTTCCCTGTTCCTCCAATAGCTTTTTCAATTGAAATTCTAAATCGACTCTTCCCTGTGAATTTCCCATATTTCTAATCTCACTATAACTTTCCTTTTTTTAACTTACCCCAATACGTCCCGGCCGGCACAAGGGACAACCCCGTCCACGGTCCTTGCTTTCAGGATCTCGGTGGAACCTCCAGTTGCTGCGCCCGCGCAGCCTGGACCGAGTCTCTGCTGAGGGTGTCGGGATTGATCACACAGGGACACAAGTTTGAGGTTGAAGGCTCTCGGTTAATACTGCTGCCCGACTTTATTTAGCCCAGTCCTTATATATCTTCCTAGAGCATCAGAAATAGATACAAAGTCCTTTCACCATACAATGTTAACATTTGTCTGGGCAAACAGAATGTTCCCAGACAACCTCCTCCCCCCTTCCCGGGTCAAGTCTCTCCTCTGAGAACATTTAGCTGTTGTGAAAAACACAGCACACTTATCAGCAAATCTCAATCTGCGCGTTTGGTTGAGCTTGTACCTCTCAAGGGCTGTATTTGCAACTCTAAACCAAGGAAATAACTCCCAACAGTCAGGGTTCAACAGATCAACAGAATATCAATAGAATTCACAGAATGAAGGGGGAAAAAAAGGATTTATTAGATTAGCTCACAATGCAGTCCAGAATTTCGACTGCACGTGAAGAGTCAGAGGAATCAGCAGCTGGTCGGGTGGTCTAAGAGCCGGAGCCTCACGATTGAAGCAACCACCAATTCAGTCCAGTCCAAAATGTGAAGACAAGGAAGCTCCTCGGAGAAACAATGGCGAAGCTTCAGTTCAAAGTCCAGTCCAAGATGTGAAGACAAGGAAGCTCCTCAGAGAAACGAGGGCGAAGCTTCAGTTCGAAGGCTGGAGGCCGAGGATCCAGACGAGAGCAGAAGATCAAGAAGCTCCTCAAGGAAACGGCAAAATTACAGACTGACGAACTCAAATGAGAGCAGATGCGTTCTCTTCAGGAAGAGTAGTGGCTACTTCTACGCAGCTTTCTCCTTCTTTTATCCAAGTCCTGCACCTATCAGAACCCTGCTACTCAAATTCAGGGCAGGACTTCCAGTTCAATCCACTGGTACACAACCAAAGTCACATGATCTGGGGTGAGTCAAGCTGACAAACCAGACCAACTACTAAAATTCTCTAATTCCATCCTCACACAATTTCTAGGAGGTAGACATCTATCATTGCTTTTTATTTTATTTATTTTTTTGCCAGTAAATGAAGAAACCAAGGTTCACGAATGTTAAATAATCTGCCTGAAATCCCATAGCCAGCACTGAGTGCCTGGTCTATTAGAATCCAACACTCAAGTCCTTAACTTGCTCAAAAGTCTATTCCATATTCCAAACGAGAAAGCTGACTCGTTTCTTTCCACTTAGTTTCTCAATATATCTGAATTTTAGAGATGCATGTGTGGAAACAAAGAAGAGGTCATTTTTCTTTTTCTTTTTTTTTTTTTTTGCTTTGTATTTAGTTTCAACTCTGTGCCTAGTGTGATTTAGATAACTGAAACATGTTCACATAAGGATAAGAGCAAAGAGGAAGGTAGAGAATTGACATATTTTTCCGTGTGATTTTGTCATGACTTCAGAGTTGACTTATGCAACAAAATGTTCCAAAGTGCTAGGAATAGAATTTGAAATTTCTCTAAAGCAAATAGCAGTGTTTGGTTATGAATCCGGTCCTGTGGTTGGATTATATCTCAGTTGACTACTGGGACCAAAGTTACAAATTTTATAATCATGTGATGGGATACAAGAAATGTGGGTCAAATGTTTACATTAATTTAAGACAAAAATCCTCATTGAAATATACATTTTAACATTTTGGGGACTAAGATGGGGAGAAAGGGAAGAGATTAGCTAATAGGGACACCTCCTGTGGACAGTCACAAGTGAGGACTACTAATCATAATGGCTAAAATAGGAAACCATAGAAACTACATGTCAACCTGTTTTAAAGGAAAGGGAAACATAATGGTGAAAATTTTTGTGTTGTTTTGCTAATAACATTTTACTGTGTTGTTTTCATGAGAAAATTGCTAAAATCTGACTTGAAATGCCAGCAGTATTCTAAGCACATTCAGGCACAGAGAGCTCGTTATGCATTTGAAACCACTCCATGCTCTGTTCTGAATAAACTGGCCACTGGGGTTCATAGTCATCAAACCAGGACTTTCTGACCTATTAGAAATTTAGATCTTAGCTTACTCTTTCCTGCCGCATCCTGTGTTGGTTCTCCAAGGACATACCACAAGCTATAGAAATCAGTTATGAACTTGGGAAGACATGAAGTCATAGGAGCAAGATGAGCTTACTAAGATTCTTTTTCTCCTTTTTAACACTACCATTTCCCGCCACAATAAGTTAACAGAAGAAAGTAGAGAAAATTCTCCCCTGGTTGGGAAAGTTGAATCTCTTTCTTTCCTTGTGTCAATGATAGCCTTGACTCTTACTGCAGAGGACTGATTTACATATAATGCCTTGGAAATTAATTACAGAGAATAAAGATAATTGTAAAAACATCCTCCCCCATATGCAACTTCCAAAAACAAACAACCAAACCACATCATGATTAGTAAGCAGTCATCTGATACTTAATTTTATGCATAGCGGGAAGGGTGCCAGTAGTCTAGAAAGGGGAGGAGAGGAGAAAAGAAAGGATAGTTATTTGAAATATGTAAGAGCAGAGGCAGCTTTATGTGGTGACCTGTAGCTTTCCCAGCAGGAAGGGAAGTCCTCAGAGCCTTCTGCATGGAATCCAAAAACGTATTTACTGGAATTTGGGTCTAGCCAGTCAATCGAACGACTGAAATGATGGTTTAACCAAGTGTGAGACTTTTTCCTATGCTAGTGGGTGGGTATGTCTGGCCTAAGCATATTGCTTTACTATTATAATGAACTGAGTATGTCTCATTCAGACAAATTCCCTTGGCTAAATTTATTCTCTTCCTTTTATATACAAAACAGAGATGCTTACCTTGGGAGAAGGAGTCATAATCTGACCAAATTTATATTTTATATTGTTCTAGAAAAAAATGATAGATGTCACTATTTACTTTGGTGGGGACAGTAAAACCCCATTGATCACCTTAAGGATATCCCAGTTGTCCTCCACCAGAAACACTTATTGGTGTTAAGATGTATATTACCCTCATGAGGGTATAAATAATTTCTGTTCAAATGCCAATTTATCATAAGGCCCTTGGGGAAAAAAAAACTTTCTGCTCCCCCACGTCATAACTATTTCTTTTACTTGACATTTACTATTAACTCCTTCCTTATCATCAGATGTCATTAATTTGTTTATTTTTTGTTTGTTCATTTATTTATTGATTATCTGCCACCATGAAAAAGTCAACTTGAGGAGAGCAAGGAATTCTGAAGGATCTATTTACCATTAACTCTGTAATTCCCTGGCAGACAATAGGCACTCGAAAATTACTTGAAAGAATAAGCAGACAACCCATCTGCACTTAATTTTATAAGATTACCATATAGAATACAATCATATACCAACTCTATTAATCTACAGACTCTGGTTAAGAGAAGTTTGAGTTACTTCATCTGGAAAAAATAAAGGATTTCCAGAGAGAGCTATAAAACATGCAAAATGTGCTGAAGTTTTATGCCAACCAAAAGTGACTATTTTAACAAAACAAAAATTTTAACAGAATTCTTCTTACAAGATAGAGTTACCTTTGTGTGGTTCCAAAAGTTATAAAACATTAATTGATAGCTCAGGACAGATGATAGCGAGGCATGAACTTTACGTTCTCCGAATGTCTTCCTTCAGACATGACAGAATACATATACTCTGTTTTGGTTAATATCTTCACTGCTGTGACCCAATAAGCTTAACCACACAGAACTTAGAGGAAGAAAAGATTTCTTTGCTTACAATTTTTGGAGATTTTGGGGTTCAGTCCATGTCAGGCAATGTCTGCGGAGCTCAGGGTATAGTGGTGGGAAGAAGAGAGGGAGAGAGCAAGGGCTCTGCTCTCACATCAAGGAGGCCAGAAGTAAGATAGCAAGCAAACAAGGGAACTCGAAGACACAAGCACAGTCACCAAAACCACACCCCCAGGAACCCACTCCTTGAGCCGCACCCCACCTGCCTAGGCTACCACCCAGTAAATCCACTGCAACCCTCACGACTTAATTATATCAACTCTGAACATTAATACATGAGCTCTTTAGGACTCATTCTGCATCTAACTATAACAACTTCGGTTGCCAGTAACATCAACCGTCTAAACTTGTTTTGTTGTTGATATGAAGTACTGACCATGTGCCCATTTTATCTCTCTCTTCTTCCCTTCCTCATATTAAGGCTAGAACAACACTTTGGCTCTGACAAATCTTCATATACCATCAGCACCCTTCAGAAGACAAATTACAAGTCTAATCGCTAGACATCTGTGGAAGTTGTATACTGTCATACAACTACAGTCAACTGGCTATGGTACCCTAGGCAGGTGGCTTCCAAATAGCCATGTCCAACAGTCCTGTCAAAGTCTCAGGCCCAGTCAAATAAAATACAAGTTGGATTAGATGTTTGAGTTGACTGTAAAGTTAATTTTGAACTTTGTTTCTTTTACTGCACAGATTTCCTGCAGTTTCTGCAACAAATTACTATAAACTGAGTAGGAACAACAGAAGTATTTTCTTTGACAGTCCTGGATATCATAAATTCAAAATAAACATCACTGGGCTGAAATGAAGGCATTGACAGGGCCTCCGTCACCTCTAGAAGCTCTTTCCTCTTCTGCCTTCTAGTGGCTATCAACCTTTCTTGGTGTGTGGCCACATTCCTTTAGCCTCGATCTCCATGTTCACCTCACCTTCCCCCTTCTGTCTTGCATTTCTTCTCACCTTTATTTCACAAGAACGCTGTGATGTCATTTAGGTCCCACTGGACAATCCAGAATAACCTCATCATTTCAAGATCCTATACTGCCAAGTCCAGGCCATTTTTTGCTCTAAAAGTTATAGTTTACAGACCCTGGATTTGGAAGTGAACATCTCTTGGACAGAGCATTATTCAATTTACCACAGTCCACCATGTGACCCAAAAAGATTCCCATCTGAGCCAGGTGTGGCAGTGCACGCTTGTAATCCCAGTACTTGGGAGGCTGAGACTGGAAGATCGCAGGTTCGCGGCCAGCCTCAGCTACTTAGTGAGGCCCTCCGCAATTTAGTGAGACCCTGTTTCAAAATAAAGAATAAAAAATAGGGCTGGGGTTCAATCCCCGGTATTGCAAAAAAAAAAAAATATTCCCATCTGTCCCACATACCAAATATATTCATTCAACCCCAGTAGACTCAAAAGTCTCAACTTACCATGGTGTTAACTCAAATCTAAAATTTTATCTACATATAAGTTTCCCAAATCTCATCATCTGTATAATCTAACTTGGAGAAGAGTAAGAGTGTGGGTATGATTCATCCTGTGCTAAAGTTTCTCTCCATCTCTGTATCTGTGAAACTAGGACACAGGTTATCTATTTCCAAAATACAATGTTGAGAAACGCATAGTATGTAACAGTTATATATGGAAGTAAAACGGTGTCATTTGCCCCATGCAATATTCAAATCTAACCCGATGGTCTCCGTTAGATCTCAAAGCCTAGAAATAATCCTCTGCAGCTCCAGGATCTTCCATCAGACCCCTGACTCTGGCCTCTGCTTCTACTGCTGTGGCTTCCAGCCCAGCCCTCATGGCTCTAGTATCTGGACCAAGTACTGTCCACTTTGAGTTAGGGTTCCTTTGTTTCATCCTGTCTCTGTCCCTTTTAGGCCAGGCAGGCAGTGTTTCTATTGGTATAACACTTCTTTAATCCTTGTGGGTCTCCTGTGTATGTCACAGAGATTCACACTATTAGATAAGAGGGTTCTTGCATGTCTTTTCTGAATCATTCCATTTTTATTTGTTTTCTGCAGAGATGGTTAAATAAGACTAAAAGTCATTCACCTAAAGTCTTCAAAGAGCCCTCTCTGGGAGGGGATATTCTGAACGTTCCAGCATTTTGAGTCGCTGGCTAGTGTTTTTCCAGCTACACAATTCTTTCCTCAATTTCTCTTTTTCTTCTTGCATTTAACCATGAGCAGTAAGAATAAGCTAGGCCCCTGCTTGAATACTCAACTTGGAAATCTCCTCCACTAACTATCCAAGTCCATCACTTATAAGCCTTGCTTTTCATAGACTTGTAGGGTGCAATTCTGCTAGGCTTTGTCCACCACAAGTAAGGATCCCCTTTCCTCTGACTGCCAGTAGCCCTTCTTTCCTCCTGAGCCCCTCAAAAGCTCCTTGAATATCCATATTTTTACTAACACTGTTCAAGGCAATCTAGGATTTTTTTGTCATGCACCTCAAAATTATTCTAGCTTCTACACATTACCCAATCCTAAAGGCACTTCCACATTTGCAGGACAGCCACACCCTAACCTCAGTATCAAAATTTATTTAGTTTTTCTATGGCTGCTGTAAGAATTTACCAGAAACTCAGTGGCTTTAAAATAGAAATTCACAACATCTCACAATTCTGAAGGCCAGAAGTCTGAAGTCAGTAACACTAGACCAACATCCTGGTGTCAACAGAGCCCACCCTCCCTGGAGATTCCGGAAGAGAATCTATTTCTTGCCTCTTCCAGCTTCTGATGACTGCTGATCTTCCTGGACTGTGGCCACATGATTCCCCTCTTCAAGGCAGGATCTTCAAGTCTCTCGCTGCCCCATCTTCACGTTGCCTGCTTTCTGTGTGTCTATAATCTCCCTGTGCCCCATCCCCTCTTATAATGTCACATGTGGTCACATTTAGGGCCTACCTGAATGATCCAGAGTAATTTCCCCATCCCAAGATTCTTATTCACCTCTGCCAAGACTCTGTTTTCATGTGAGTTGACGTTTCACATTCTGTGGATTAGGACCTGAGATATTATTGTGGGGAAAAATCAGTGTCTGATTTTTCACTCAAAATAATGCATTAGCCTTTTATTTTCCTCCTCTTCCTCTTCCGACTTTGGCAAGAACACTTCAGCCATTTCCACTCCTCCAAATTTACTCCAGCCCCAGTCTTTTTTTTTGTTCTCATAAATGACGTTTAAACCAAAAACGTAGGAGTTCCTCCTTTACCTACTATATTTAATCCATCCCATCAGACTGGTTCATAGGCACCAACCACATGTATTTCTTTTCCAGTGCCCCATTCTACTCCAAGCAGTTGCTATGTCCTCTTGGACATTAGCTTTATAGCTCTTAACCATCTCTCAGCTTTCTTCTTTCTTTTCCTTCCTTCCTCCCTTCCTTCTTTCCTCCCTTCCTTCCTTCTTTCTTTCTTTCCTTCCTTCCTTCCTTCCTTTTTTTTTGGTATTGGGGGTTGAACCTCTGACCTACACTCCCAGCCCTATTTTTAAATTTTTATTTTGAAATGGGGTCTCACCAAGTTGCAGAGGGCCTCACTGTAAGTTGCTGAGGCTGACCTTGAACCTGCAATCCTCCTGTCTCAGCCTTCCAAGTTACAGGCTTGTGCCACCATGCCCAGCTCCTCAGCTTTCACACTTGTATACCAAAAGCTTCCTCTCTTCACAGCAGACAGAGTTCGATTGTTTCAAATCCTCTTTGATTTCTTATCTTTGCTTAACATCACAAACTGTCTCCTATTATACTTGGAATAAAATCTAATGTGCTGCCTTTCCTGAAAAGTTTTATATCATCTGTCATCCAATAGAGTCACTTATGCATTCAAGTTTGGGCTCCTTCCTTTTCATTTGCATGCTAAAATGTTCTTCACAAAGGAAATAAACAAAAATGTTTGTTAAAATGGAAACTTGTTACACTTTTTATATGTTAACTTTATTCTGTGTGTTTAGTTTGACTACAAATAATATTTCCAAAAATCAAGATTCTTAGAAATATGTACTTTCAATTGCATTTAGATTAATTTTGTGTTGATTGCTTACTCTCTGATGGGTATTTTACTAGTACTAAATTTGGACCTTCTGCTGACTTATCAATTATCATTCGATAAAGGTGTCACAAAATTTTCATAGGTGAAAAATGAGCAATGATTTATGGAATATCTTCCAGATATTTATAGAATATCTGGAAAGTGTCCAAATTTACACACAGAGCAATTTGGAAGAAAATATGTATTTCTCTCTGTTTAGTGTCTCCTTTTTTCCATCTTGTCATTCAATGCCTCAAAATTAAAGGTATATTATAGAGAAAACTCTGAATATTCTTTTATAAACTGGCATTTTCTAAGAGAAAATCCCCGCTGCTGAGTTGTTTGTCAAGAATCATCAGTGCTGTGCATCGTTGTAATCCCAGTACTTGGAAGGCTGAAATAGGAAGATCAAAGGTTCGAGACCAGCCTCAGCAACCTAGCTAGACTCTCAGGAACCTAGTGAAATCCTGTTTCATAACAAAAAATAAAAAGGGCTGATGGAGTATCTCAGAGGAAGAATGCCCCCTGGGTTCAATCCCCAATACCAAAAAAAAAAAAAAACAAAAACAAAAACAAGAAATCAGTGCTATCAAAATGTCTAAACCTTTGGATATAGCCATTTCTTTTAGACTAATAAAATTATCAGATATGCACAAAAAAGTTTATTCCTAAGGAACTTTGTTATTTCATTATTTACCAGAAGAAAAAAGTTATTTTAAAAACCTGACCTTTGAGGATTGAATGAATAAATTATATTACACTCACATGCTGAAATACAGCATGGCTACTTAAAATATTGACTTAGAAAAAGATTTTATGACATTAGCAAACCTTCATGATATGCACTCAGAGCAATTTAACCAATCACTATGTGCCTCATGACGCTAGTTTTGTGAGAAACACATAAAAACACACTTCTGGAAGTGAGTTGATATACTCAAAGCATAAATATGGAAGGCACTCAAGATAACTTTAATTTCTCCTTATTTCTCTCTTTTCAGAATTCTTTGATGACTCTACACTGTTTATGTAATATCTTTTTTTTTTTTTGCGGTATGGGAGATTGAACCCAGGGCTTTCTACCTCCGTGCTACACCCCCGGCCCTACTTTTTTATACTTTATTTTGAAACCGGGTCTCACGAAGTTGCGGAGGGCCTCACTAGGTAGAGAGAGAGAGAGAGAGAGAGAGAGAGAGAGCGCTAAGGCTGGCCGCGAACCCGGATCCTCCGGTCTCTGCCTCCCAAAGTAACTGGGATTACAAGCGTGCGCCACCACGCCTGGCATATGTAATATCTTTTTAAAAGAGAAAACTAAAATCATGTGAGCATTACAAATAACTAATTAATGGAAAATTTTAAAGAAGACCTTACAGTCTCAGAGCTGCAGAAATGTTCATGTAAAGAAACTGAATGTTCTTTATTTTTCCTGCTGTGGGGGGGTGAAAATAGACAACTAGAGCCCCAGACAAAGAGATCATGTAAGGGAGTTGGTGCTCTCTTACGTATTACCCCAATCGACCCAGAATCGATATTTTTAAATTTGTGTAAAATGTGTTAGCAGAATGCAACCACAACAAAATTCAGATGAGACCAAACTATTATACACTAACCCTTTCACCCCTCTTCCCGAGGGGTGCTTTAAGGGGTATGTGAGGGAAGAAAGTGAAGACAGTTCACTCCTCAATGTGGAGCACGCTGATAGGGTTCATTCTATGGTAGGGGGAGTGGGGGAAAATCAGTCAAATTCAAGCATTTAAGAAAGTATTCACACTGTATTTTCTTTTTTTTGCGGTACTGGGGATGGAACCCAGGGGCGTTCTACCTCCGAGCTACACATCCAACCCCATTTTTTATGCTTTATTTGAAACAGGGTCTCACTAAGTTGCAGAGGCCCTCACTAAGTAGCTGAGGCTGGCCGTGAACCTGTGATCCTCCTGTCTCAGCTTCCCAAGTACTGGGATTACAAGCATGTGCCACCATGCCCGGCCTCATATTGTATTTTTGAGTGCTTGTTTTGCACCATAAAATCCTTATGAGCATTAGCATTTATTTATTTATTATTTATTCATTTATTTGCTATACTGGGGATTGAACTCAGGGACATTCTACCTGAGCTATACCCCCAGCCCTGTTTTATTTTTTGTTTTGAAACAGGGTCTCACTAACTTGCAGAGGGTCTTGCTAAGTTGGTGAGGCTGTCCTTGAACCTGTGATCCTCCTGTCTCAGCCTCCAAAGTATGAGCATTAACATTTAATAATTCAAAATATATTAAAAGACTCTTAAAAACAAACTGTTTCAAATAATCCACTCTCATAATAGGAAACAAATAATCCAAAAAGGTTGCATTTTCTCCTATTCTTTCTGTACACGTAAGCAATCACATATTTTCCCTTCTTCATTGTCTCCTTTTCTCAGAGCCAGAAGAGTAGTTACCATCAGCTATCTAGAATGATCAAATAATGAAATCTAAGTCAGATGTTTTCTGGCTCCCTGATTTCTTCAGGGATTTTAGTTGTCCATTGATTTTATACATATAAGCAGGTGTGTATTTATACATATGCAATGAGTACCGGCTTTCGCTGTCCTTGTTAGCACGTTAGTTTAACACACAGCATTTGTTTCATCATAACAACGGAAAAAACACAAACACAATCTAAATAATAAACACATACACATGTTCGCAGGTGTGTTTGAGCTTGCTTTAATACAAGTAAGAGTCTCTGCATCAACATTCTGGTTAGTTCTACTGCACACAGTTGCACAGGACTCTGGAATCTCTGCTACATTGTGTGTGTGAACAGCTTCTTCAGCTTTTCTAACAGGCCGCTGTTCTTCTACTCATGTGTGTGTGCTCAGAAGTTCATCAACCAATCCGTTTTAGAGATCTTCTGCATTCCTGTTTCCCTTCATATCTGTTATACTTTTATATAAAAATGATGTTTATAACTTGTTCAGTCCATGGGAACTTAAAACTGGGAACATTTTCTTCATCTTTGTATGACTGCAGTCATGCATACTGATACATACTACAGAGTAGTTCTTCACAAAGAATACTGAAATAAAGAACCATTGATGATATTGGCATTATGAAATATTAAAGAATTCAAAATTGTGTCATTTCAATGATGGTGTCAGAAGCAACTCTGGACACTTATTTTGAGAATTATTCAGGTTTAATACAAGAGTTTTTTTTCTTCACTTATATAATCAAATTTAAAAGGAAAAGAATTAGGCTATTACTGAAATATTTCCTGAAAGCAGTATTCACTGGAATTAAACAAATTGATTCAGTAAATTCTACCTCAGTTTATACTATGCAAAAAAACCAGCAAAGTGAAAAAAATATTAATTTTTATATAAGTTAAAAATATAGTAATTATAGAAAGGAAGAATTAGTGTCTTAACCTATACACAATGAAGTGTTTAAAATGACATAAATGCATGTATCCATTGTTACGCTTGGTTTGAGAATCAAATAGATGTGGAAAACAAGAGAGAATGTGTGAGCCTGAGTCCAGGTGTGTGTCCAGGTTTGAGGTTTCTGTGTGTTGTGTGCAAATGGGGTGGTGTGTGAATGTGTATGTGTACAACATATGCGTGTTCCCTGTCTCAGAATGCATCAGGACAAATTTCTGAACTTAATTCTAAGATTAAAATAGACAAAGCCACAAACCAACGTGGGTAAATTTTGTAGCTAGTTTGACACTCTACTCTTAAATTCCCTTTCACTGGGACATGACTGTGGTGACCTCAAATCTACATAGATGTGACAGTTCCTCCAAACATTAACTGAAAATTATAAGCCTCAATTTCAGGTGTCAAATTTAGAGATAATGTTAGTTTTTACACTTCAGTTCTTTTCGTAATGCTATAACTCTTCATATTAGGCGTTCTTAGCCTATCAGAATAGGACTCGGCAAAATGAATGATTAGTTCTCTGGTCAATGCCGTTGTTAACAATGTCGTTTACCATTTACTTAAGGATTATAATTTTAGCCTAAACAAAATGATGAATCTAGGCAACATGTATTATATTGAGCTACCTTATATTTTCTGTTCATAGAAATTCCTATATATATATTATTTTGAATTGCATAAAAGCTGTAAACATCATCAGTACATTTCATGTTAAATTCTATATTTGGTTTATTAACTCTTTTCCACATACTTTGTCTTTCTAGCAAAAGGCAATGTAATATATGTCCTTTTAAAAGAAAGAAAAAACATTTCTATAAACGCTTACTGTCTCGAGTTTCTTTTGGACTCTAAGTAAAGATCCAGGAAAAGATTTAGATGTCCACTGCTTACAAATGTTTACAATGGCCTACAGGCCATTAAATGATAAAAATTAACTGTTTTATATTTTGTAATTGGTCTGTGCCTTGTTTAACCAACAGAAATTCCATCTTCCTACACATTAGAGAAGTCGCCCTTATCTTACAAGTTGTTTTTTTAAAGCCAGTAAATTGTACATAGCATTGCACAATGAATTTCCTTTCCAATTAATTTGTCTATTCTAATTGGTCTGATAGAGGTACTGACTCATTTAACACTAAAGGCAGATGCTTCAAATAGCTTTATGACCACTTCATTGAAGTAAAAAAAGTATATTATTTGGAGGTGTAAATGGACATAAGATCCCCTTTCATGTTTTGGACCTTGGAAGTATGTTGCAGTAGGCCACAGTCCCACTGTTAGCCTTAATAGGATTAGTTTGGGTATTATCAAAAGAACAATTAACACCTGCTGATATGATCACAGATGGTATCAGAGAGTAAGAGGAACTCAATTTTGCAGGGACACTCATCTCAGGCTTTTATACAGAGTGCTAGTACAAAAATGGCTACAAAATTCATTGACTGCTTTCTATTTAATACTGTGGTACAGTATTAAAACTGGAATAAAATTTAATGTGTTTTCTAGCTTGCTTAATTCTGAGAAAGGATTTGGAGTTCTGCTGATACTAGCTCTGTGACTCTGTGCGTGTTATCTAATTTTTCTGAACCTAAGTTTCCTTATCTGCCAAATTGAGATCAACAATAGCATCCAGCTTCTGGGATGGTTACAAGGATGAAATGAGGTAACCGGATAAAGGGCACAGCCCTGTTTTTACATGTAAATGTACATATTCAGTGTTCTGATTTTTATAATGTCATCTTTAAAGTTTTAGAGATGCTACAAAGAAACTTAAATATGAATTTAGGAATACTTTGCATGTAAATAGGGCTAATATCCAGAAGATTTTTAAGTAAGAAATTCATTAGCAAGGAAACCAATACCCAATTTAAAAAGGAGCAAAGAGCCAGGTATGGTGGTGCATGCCTGTAATCCAGCACTTGAGTTGGGAGGATCACAGGTTTGAAGCTAGCCTCAGTAACTTAACAAGACCTTCAGCAAATTAGCAAGATCCTGTTTTAAAATAAAAAATATAAAGGGCTGGGGGTTGGGTATCTCAGAGATAGAATGCTCCTAGATTTAATCCCCAGTACCAATAAGTAAATAAATAAATGAAATAAAATAATAAATAAAAATTTGAACAAAGGATATGAATAGAGACTTCTCAGAAAAAGAGATACAGATGATCAACAGGTATTTAAAAAATATTCAACACCATTAATGATCAGGGGAATGCAAAGTAAAACCACAATGACTTATCATCTTACATTATTGTTAGGAAGTTTATTTAAAAAAGATGAATGATAAATTTTGGCAACAATGTGAAGAAAAGGGCACCTTCACATACTGCTTGTGGGAATGTGAATTAGAACTAAGTTTTGAGAATAATGTGGAGGTTCCTCAAAAATTTTTAAATAAAATTATCACATAATTCAGCAATCCCTCTACCTGATATAAAGGAAATGAAATCAGAATGTTGAAGAGACACCTGCACTCCAGTTTATTGCATCACTATTCACAGTAGCCAAGAACTGGAGTCAGACAAAGTGTTCAGCAATGGATGAATGATTAAAAAACTAATATATACATATAAGTTATATTATATTAGTTATAATGTATATATTAGTTATATTAATTATATTATATATATTTACATATCATATACACACAGGAATATTGTACAGCCTTAAAAAGGTGAAATCCTGGTCACTTGAGACAACATGGATAGAACTGGAGACATTATGCTGAGTAAAATAAGCCAAATAATGAAAAACAAACACTATGATCTCACATATATATGTAGAATATATATCGATGTCATAGAAACAGATATTAGAAAGGTGGCTAACAGAAGCTGAGAGGAGGACAGATGGGGAAGAGGGAGATGCTAAACAGAGGGAATAAAAGCTTCAGTTAGACTGGAAGGATATGTTTTAGTGATCTATTGTTCTTCATGGTGATAAGCTAATAATACTGTATTATTTATTTCAAATTGCTAAATTACTCAGACAAAATGTGATAAGTTGGTAAGACGAGGCTCTCTTAATTAACCCGATTTAATCTCTCTATGATGTATACATAGACTAAAACATCACATCCTATCTCATAAATATACACAATCATTTGCCATTTTTTTAAAAAATTAAAAATTCTAAATAAAAACATAAGAACAGTGTGCTTCCAATAGATACCATTAGCCCATTTCCAAAGATTTATCATTTTATTTATGTGTGACTTTGAATTTTATTATTTGTCTTTCAATGTGATTTTTTAATATCAGTGTATCTTTCAGAGTGATTTTTTTCTTTTATTAATATACTTTGTTTAACTAACTTAATAACTAAATAGTAAAACACTGTTTTAAAACACTGCTATTTCATTTTGCTAATAAAGTAGCTTCTTTGCCTCTGTTTTAAATAATATTACTGTACAGTTGCTTTTGATTATATTATCTCTGTCTGGTTTGTGTTTAAGTTACTGCCAGAGTTAAGCAATGAATTGAGGATATTTGGGACTTTCCTCTGCTCTGAAACATTTAAATAGCATAGAAATTATGTATTCCTTGACATTTATAACTTTCACACTGATGTTTGTAAGAAAAGGGCAGGGACTGGAAGTGCGGAAATGAACTTTTTTCTACATTTTATTGGTTATTTGTATACTTAATTGTAAATTGACTTTGTAAATTTATATATTTTTCAAAAAAACCCAAAGTTATAGAATTATAGAAAAACTATGGAAGCCCACAAACCAAAGAAGAATCTACTCCTTTGAATTATCAACTGATTTTCATGATACAAAATATACATAATGTGATTTCTCTTTCAATTTTACAAAGGAATAGACATGCTTATTAGTAGAATACTGATTTGGTCCTTTCAAACATTTCATGAAAAATTGTTTGAAAGACAGGATCCAAAAATTTAGATAAACTTGATGATTTAGTCAAAAGCCAAATGACCAATACTACCTCACATCCACTAAAACAGCTACTACAACATAAGCAAAAACCAGTAAATAACAAGTATGGCCTAAAATGTACAGAAATTGAAAAACTTGTGCATTGTTGGTGAGAGTGTAAGGTACTGCATCCACTGTGAAAAACAGCATGAGTTTTCTCAAAAATAGAAATAGAATTATCTATGATCCAGCAATTTTACTTCTGGGTATATATTCAAAATAATTGAAAACAGCTCTTTGAAGAAATATTTATGTATTCATGTTCAAAGCAGCATAATTCATGATAAGCAAGATGTAAAGGCAGCCCAGTATACATCAGTGGATGAAGAAGGAAAGAGTGGTATAGAAATGAAACCGGATATTATTCAGCCTTAAAAAGGAAAGCAATTCTCACACATGCTACCCTATGGATTAACCTTACAGACATTATGCTAAGTAAAATAAGCCAGGCCCCAAATTGCAGACACTGTGTCATTCCATTCATATACAGGACTTACAGTAGTCAAATTCATAAAGACAGAAAGTGGAATGGTGGTTTCCGGGGTTTGTGGAAGCAAAGAATGAGGAGTTACAGTTTAATGGGTATAGAGTTTTAGTTTTGCGAGGTGCAAAAGGTTCCGGAGGTGGACAGTAATGATGGTTGCACAACAATATGAACGTACTCCATGCTGCTGAACTGAACACTTAAAAATGGTGAAGATGGATAGCTTGCAAATATCTTCTCCCATTCTGTAGGCTTTCTCTTTAGGCTCTTGCTGGTTTCCTTTGATGAGCAGAAGCTTTGTAGTTTAATGCTATCCCACTTATTAATTCTTGTTTTAATTTCCTGTGCTTTGGAGGTCTTGTTGAGAAAGTTTCTACCTGTGCCTATATGTTGGAGTGTTGAACCTATGCCTTCTTCTAATAATTTCACAGACTCT
>PVJS01044018.1:0-16775 GCA_004027185.1 Glis glis | reverse complement strand
TCAGCGCTCTCTCTCTCTCTCTCTCTCTCTCTCTCTCTCTCTCTTTCTCTCTACTTAGTGAGGCCCTCTGCAACTTCGTGAGACCCGGTTTCAAAATAAAGTATAAAAAATAGGGCCGGGGGTGTAGCACGGAGGTAAAACGCCCCTGGGTTCAATCCCCGGTACCGCAAAAAAATAATAATAAAATAAAATAGGGCTGGGGGTGTAGCTTGGAGGTAGAATACCCCTGTGTTCAATCCCCAGTGCCACTAATAATAATAATAATAGTAATAGTAATAGTAATAATAATAATAATTGCATTTCGTAGCCAGGTGTGGTGGCGACACTTGTAATCCTAGTACTTAGGAGGCTGAGACAGAAGGATCGCAAGATGGAGGATAGCCTCAGCAATGTAGTGAGACTCTCAGCAACCTAGCAAGACCCTGTTTAAAAAGGGCTGGGGGTGTAACTTGAAGGTAGAATGCCCCTGAGTTCAATCCCCAGTACCACAAAATAACAACAACAATAATAATACTTGTACATCATACTGAGATTGGTAGTGATATATTCATATCTGCACATAATGATATTTGTTCTGTTTCCTTTCCCAACCCTCCTCTTTATTTCCCCTCCTTTCTCCCCTGATCCCCTTCCACTAATCTACTGGACTCTATCTTAATTTTCACAAGGTCCCTTTTCTTTCCTTATTTCTCTCTGGCTTCCACATAGGAGAGAAAACATGTGGCCTCAATTTTCTGCGTCTGACTGACCTCTCTTAGCACGATGTTCTCCAGTTCAGCCATTTTCCTGCAAATGACATAATTTTGTTCTTCTTTCTGGCTGAGTTCTTTATCCACTCATCTGTTGAAAGACACCTAGCTTGGCTCCATAACTTGGCTATTATTAATTGTGCTTCTATAAACATGGGTATGCATGTATCACTGGAGTATTCCAACTGTTTTTTTGGAAAGATAATGAGACATGGTATAGCTGAGTCATATGATGGTCCCATTCCTAGTCTGATCTCCATAATGGTTGTACTAATTTACAATCCTACCAACAGTATATGTGTTCCTTTTCCCCCACATCCTCACCAGCATTTATTATTATTTGTATTCTTGGGGGGGTATTGGGGATTGAGTCCAGGGGTGTTCTACCTCTGAGCCACACCCCCGTCCTGTTTTTTTATTTAGAAACAGGGCTTCTCTAGGTTGCTGAGGCTGGCCTCAAGCCTGTGATCCTGTCTCAGCTTCCCAAGTATTGGGATTACAGGTGTGTATCACCATGCCTGGCTTCTGTTACCTATATTCTTGATGATTACCATTCTAACTGGAGTGAGATGAAATCTCAATGTAGTTTTTATTTGAATTTCCCCAATTGCTCATGATGTTGCACATTTTTTCATGTACTTATTGGCCTTTTGTGTTTCTTCTTTGGAGAAATGTTTGTTTCAATTGCCCATTTATTGATTGGACACAAACCCCCTTTTTGACTGCTAGGCGAGCTATCCGAGTCTGTCAAGTCCTTGAGCCTTTCTGGTCCTCTGTTTCCCTGGTGGAGAGATGAGGAGCACGCATCCATCAACTCATTTGTATCCACTCAACATGCGTTCAGTGAGCCCCCAGCAGGGCCCTGGAGATTCAGAAAGGCAATCAGACATGATCTCCAGATGTTCACAGTCTAGCGAGGGAGACAGATGTGTAAACAGAGGATCATGATACAGTAGGAATGTCAACAAAGAGCTCCCCGGCCCATGTCAACGCTATCTCCCTTGAAAGCTGTCAAGAGGAGGATGTGGGGATCAATATTTCATTCCTTAGAAGTCACAGAGGGGTGTGTAGGAGACGAGGATGAGCTGGTCGACCTTGGGCAAGCTGTACAACTTCTCCGAGCCTCGATTTCCTAATCTATAAAATGGGATGATAGAAACCTATGTTACAGAGTTATATTGTAAGGATAATGAGGATCAGTCATTGAGATAATGCCTTACACACAGTGGGTCACAACAGGGCAAAGGGGCCACAAAAAGCACTGAGTTATATATTTTGGAAAAATCAAGTGTCACAGAGACAACTTCCCCTAACGGCAGCCAGCATTTGTTAGTGGCCTGTAAATGCCTGACCCGTGTGTGGCCCTGGCTGCGTGCGGAGCCTGGGCCCTCTACTGCTAACCGGGCGGAAGTCGTTCCCTGGGTGGTGAGAACCTGAACCTGCGTCCAGCCCAGGACCTCAGTCACCGGCAGGAAGGCTCTGATGGCCCTGGCCCTGACGCTGTGCTGGGGGACCTGGAGCGGGCCACAGTCCCTCCCCAGGGGCCTCACTCCGTTCCTTTCTCCCACCAAGTTGACACAGCAAAGCTCCCTTTGGGGTCCTCTGTTTTTATCAAGTTGCCTCCATTCATGTCCTAAAGCCCTGTAAGTGCTCAGCAAATTCAAAACAAGTTTCTTCCAGGGGCGCGGAAGGGGACATTCCCCTCCGCCTGGCACACTGAGTCCTGCCCTCCAGGGCGGCTGACACGTGTCCTTAGCCAAGGTACCTAGCTTCTCCCGACTCCCTCTTCCCCTCTCACCTAAAACTGCTGCTTTGCGACTGCTGGGTCTGCCCTGAGGGTCTGGCCCCTTCTTCCAGTTGTTCGACTCCCAGGGGTGACCCCGCAGTGCCCCTCGGCCATGGCTCCTTCGGGGCTGCCCCAGGCTCGGAAGCGGCGGGGAGTCAGTCCACGTGTATCTGGTTTTGCTGGAGAGCGTCCAGGCCCGGCTGCACCTTCTCTGGGTGCTGACCGACTTCTCTGAGAAATGCCTTTCCGGTCTGGAGAATTAATTGCCCTTCACAGAGACTGCAAGCAAGGGAGAAGACGCAAATTTGGATTCTCTTTTCTTCCGGGAAATCCACAAAGCCCATCTGGCCGGGAAAGCAACTCAGCAGCGTCTGGGCTGGAGGGTGGGCACCTGCGAGGACCCCGCCCGGCCTGGCAGCCGTGATGACCTCCTGCCAGCTCGATGGCCGTCTTCAGACCCCACCCCGGGGCCGCCAGGCTCCCCGCCTCGGAGCCTCTGTGCTTCTGCTCAGACCTGGGACTCGTTGGGTCTCCCTTCGCGCCCGACGCTCCAGAGACCCTGCCCCGTGGCGCTGGACGGAGCCCGCGCTAAACTCCCAGCTCCCCGGTTTACAAAGCAAACTTCAGCCTTCTGCTATTTACCTTGGCGAGTGCAGGAGCGATTGATGATCTGTAAAGTGGATTTGTTATTTGACTGTTTGCTTTGGCAGCTCTTGAAAGCGCTTTGCTGATTACAGTCCCAGATGTCATTGCATACATTACCCTGCTCTCTAACGGGGCTTTGAACACTTTAATTTGAACTACAAATACTATTAAGCTTTTTGCACCTCTTCTGCCTTTAGTTCCTAGATATTAAATATCAGAACAGACAGCCTGCGTTCCTTAGGCTACTTTCTCTGTGTCTTTATCAGCCTCTTCCTGCTCTCCATGGATCTTTCTAGAAACCTCGCCCTCCAATGTCCACCCCCGGCCCAGCATCAGCCTCGATCATTTCTACCTGACAGGTGGTCTGTCTAGCGTGGGAGGCGGGGTGTGTCCACGCCAAGCCCGGCGTCCCCGCCCTCCACCCCTGCCTGCTTTGTGCCAGTGCTCTGCTCCATTCATCCACCAGGCTTCTGTGTCCGCCTTCGTGTTTGTTTTAAAGTCACTGACAACATTCTTTCTGGGAATCTAGACTTGAGAGAATGAATATGTTACATCATGTTGCCCAGGCAGGACAGGGGAGGCCCAAAAAAAGGCAGCAGCTGGACCAAAGACAGCGTACGACTGCCGACGCCGAGCTGGTACCGCTGCCCAGGGTCCGCTTTGGGTACTTTATTCTATTTATTATTATTATTATTGTTGTTGTTGTTGTTATTGTTATTATTATTGGTACTGGGGATTGAGCCCAGGGGCAGTCTGCCTCTGAGCCACACACCCCCAACTCTATTTTTATTTTGAAACAGGGTCTCACTAAGTGGCTATGGGTCTCACTAAATTGCTAAG
The DNA here is from genome assembly GCA_004027185.1 of Glis glis. Lineage (NCBI taxonomy): Eukaryota > Metazoa > Chordata > Mammalia > Rodentia > Gliridae > Glis > Glis glis. The sequence continues at coordinate 12,755 of PVJS01044018.1, read as the reverse complement.
GCTGACCTCAAACCTGTGATCCTCCTGTCTCAGCCTCCCAAGTACTGGGATTACAGGCATGTGCCACCATACCAGGCTTGCTACTTTATTTTCGATCCCTCACCCAAGTGGGACAGGGAGGCGAGCATGGCGGTGTCTTTAAACGCAGCAGTTGCTGGTTCATATATCTTGGGGTTATTGGTGAAGAGCGCTGGTGCCTGGCTAATGGTGGGGTGTGTGACGCAGTGTTCTCCAAGGTAATTGCTTCTTCCTGTTGTAAATAAACCATTAGCTGGGGTCCTCGCCTCAGGAAGCAATTTAAGGCCCAAGGGAGGTAGCCCGAGAAGCCAGCCTGCCGCCGGGAGGCTCGCTGTGCCCGCGGCCCAGGTCTGCCCCTGGACCAGCTCGGCGCTCCGGTCATCTGTCTGCCAAGCTCCTGACAGGCTCCCTTGGCCTTTGATTTACCAAACTCCATGTGAACGGCCTGGTTTTGTTACTCTTCTAAGAAAACCACTATTTCTAGTTCACTTCAATGGATTTTTTTTTTTTTTTGGTAGTGTTCTTTCCTTGTTCTTTTTGCTTTCTTTCCGTCAAGGTCCTTTTTGTCCATTAAGAGACAAAAAAAAAAAGGAAAGTCTCTGTGGTATCAGTGGTTTATGGCATGCCTGTATTTCCGTGAGTCCTTACACCAACCCAGCAGGGACAGTAGTTCTAGTCTCATTTTGTACTCTAGGAAACTGAGGCCCAGCGAGGTGGAGCCAAGAGAGCCCTGCATGGCAGAACTGAGACTTAGTTAGCCGGACCCGCCTCAGCTCTCCGTGCGCGGCCTCGCCCGCCACCTGTGTTCAGGCCTCCTCCTATTGTTAGGTCTGAGCGCTGAGCTCAGAACTTTACTGTCTGTCTCCTCCATTTTGTAATCACCCCAAAGGCAGGTTGCCCGTCCACTTAATGTATCCCACCGGCTGGTCCTAGGCGCAGCTGTGCAGGCACCCAATAAATGTTCATTGTGTCAGCCACGCATGGTGGCACACACTGGTAATCCCAGTACTTGGGAGGCTGAGACAGGAGGATCGCAGGTTCAAGGACAGCCTCAGCAAGTAGCGAGACTCTCATCAACCTAGTGAGACCCTGTTTCCAAACAAACAAAAAGGGCTAGGGTGTAGCTTAGAGGAGGAATGCCCCTAGTTCAATCTCTAATATCACCAAAAAAGAAAGGAGAGGGGGGGGGGGGGGGGGGGGGGGGGGGGGGGGGAGGGGGGGAGGGAGGGAGGGAGGGAAACAGAAAGAAAGGCTCATTGGATGAATGAGCCATCAATGCATTCAAGAGGTTCTGATTTTAAATGGCCATGTGTTCCTTGTGGTCAGTGTCTATGTCAGGGGACAGGACCGTTTTCGACTTCGAAACATTTCAGTTGAAGAAGTTAATTTGCTTTGTAAGTTTACTTTAGGAAGAGAGATTATTGCAGTATTTTGGCCACCACTCTCAAATTCTTCTAAACCTTTACCATAATAAGCAAATTGAGCAGATTAAGGACATACTTCACTGCCAAATGGTGTTCTGAACTGTGTAAAGTTACCCAGGGTGGCTTTTTTTGTTTTGTTTTGTTTTGTTTCTTCTTATATAAAAGATTGTGTGGGTTCTGTGAACTTCTCTGCTTTTTTTAGCTCTTCCTGTTTTATTGTGTTTGAAGTATCTCTGTGGCGACCTGTTGGGAGTGGATTCTTCCATATGGAAGTGTTTCTTTAACTTTTTAATCATTTCTTGGGGGAAGTGGAGGGTTAGGGGTAGCAGATGTTTTTCTGGCTTTGCTTGCTGCACGGAGGTAGGGGCTTGGGGAGCTGTTGGGAGTCAGGCTAACTCCAGCCTGGGAGGAGAAGGCCCTTCCCGGGGGTGGGAGGCCACCCGTCACCGCGGGATCCGGCGCGCCAGGCCTGTGTGGGAGCGGTAGCTCCTGATGTCCTCGCCTGGACTAATGCTTTTTCCATTCCCCAGGAAGAATACATGTTCGCCTGTGACACTCAGAAGTTGGGTTTTTAAAAAATTTTTTTCAGTGTCCCAAAGCAAATTCTTATCAGTCCTCAAAATAGGAAGCCTGTCTGGTGCCCTTACCAGAAAAAAAAAAAAAGTAAAAATAACAAATAAAACAAACCCGTGTTTCTCTCCATGGTAGTCATGTCCATCTTCGGTCCTTATTTCTCACTGAGCCAAAGCTTAACATTTTGGTTTCGAAAAAAAGTTGTAGAAACCCATTGGAGCCGGGTGTGGTGGCGCATGCTTGTAATCCCAGTACTTGGGAGGCTGAGACAGGAGGATTGCAGGTTTGAGGACAGCCTCAGCAAGTACTGAAACTCATCAACCTACCAAGACCTTGTTTCAAAATAAAAATAAAGCCAGGCGTGGTGGCGCACGCTTGTAATCCCAGTACTTTGGGAGGCAGAGACCTGAGGATCCGGGTTCGCGGCCAGCCTCAGCTCTCTCCCTGTCTCTCTCTCTCTCTCTCTCTCTCTCTCTCTCTCTCTCTTTCTCTCTCTACTTAGTGAGGCCCTCTGCACCTTCGTGAGACCCGGTTTCAAAAATAAAGTATAAAAATTAGGGCCGGGGGCATAGCGAGGAGGTAGAACGCCCCTGCGTTCAATCCCCGGTACTGCAAATAAATAAATAAATAAATAAATAAATAAATAAATAAATAAAATAAAAATAAAATAGGGCTGGGGTGTACCTCCGAGGTAGAATGCTCCTCAATCCCCAGTACCACACCAAAAACACCCCATTGGATTCTCACATTTTCCTCATGTTCTTTTGGACTCTGTTATGCAATCGGTGACGTGTGTGTGTGTGTGTGTGTGTGTGTGTGTGTGTGTGTGAAAGAGAGAGAGAGAGACAGAGAGAGAGAGAGAGAGGCACCGACCTCCCAGGAAGGTTGTTCTATGGAAGGAGCAGAAGGCGGAGCACCCTTCAGGGCTGTCATGCCCTCGGTCTATTTTAGCACCTGGCCCCAGGTGTCCACCTCTCCTCATCCAGGGTGCACCTAACAGGCCAGTGAGGGAAGGGTTTTTTCAGTGACTCAGAAGCCCGGGCACTGGCTCCCTCTGGATTCAGGGGACAAGGGACTCACACGAGGCCTTCCTTTGACAGTCTAGGCCTTTCTTGAGCAGACCAAGGTGTGGCACCTCCAGTTGGGCATCTCAGCATTTAAAGATTGAGGCCTGTGGCCATGCCCCCCTGAATGTGCCCCGTCCTGTCTGATCTTGGAAGCTCAGTGGGGTCAGGCCTGGTTAGTGTGTGGACAGGAGGCTGCCTGAGAATACCAGGAGCTGTAGACATAGATAGGTAGATAGGAAAGAGGGGGTATCAGAAGAGGAAGAGACTGGGAAGTAGCATTCAGAAAGATGGGAGGAACAGCAGGTGAGCGTAGTCCTAGAAGCCAAGTCAAAAGGCCCTGTCAAATGGAGATTTGACCCGCTAATGGGTCGAATCAGGTGATAAACAAGAAATCGCAGGAAGACTTAATAATGTGAAGGTCATCAGCTTTAGAAGTGCAGTTTCAGGCAAGAGCTGGGGCAGAAGCCTGAAGAGTAGATTGAAAGACAGAAAGGGAGCCGGGCACAGGGACGCACGCCTGTAATCCCAGTGAGTTGGGAAGCTGAGCAGAGGCAGGAAGATTGCAAGTTTGAGGCCAGCCTCAGCAAGTTAGCGAGGCTCTCAGCAACTTAGTGAGACCCTGTCTCAAAATAATAAAACAAAAAGGACCGGGGATGCAGCTCAGTGGTAGAGCGCCTCTGGGTTTGGTCCCCAGAACCACAAAATACATAGGTACATGAGAAAGGGAGGAAAGAAATTGCAGACAAGTTCAGACATCTCTTTCAAGGAGTTTTGATTATAGACAGGGAGAAATGGGGCAGTAGCTAGGGAAGGGGGACGCCAAGAGGGTCTTTTTACTTTTTTTAATGGAAAAAATACTAGTATATTGATGACAAGACAGGGTGGGGTCTAAGGCATGGCTGCAGGGGACTGACCTGGGTAGAGGAAAGGGAGGTGTGTATATTCATATACAGGTCTGGGGAACTTTTTAAAATTTATTTACTTATTTTTGTGGAACTGGGGATTGAATCCTGGGGTGCTCTACCTCCAAGCTACACCTCCAGCCTTTTTTATTTTTTGATTTTGAAACAGGGTCTCACTAGATTGCTGAGAGTCTCAGTAAATTGCTGTGGCTGACCTCAAACCTGTGATCCTCCTGTCTCAGCCTCCGGAGCCCTGGGATTACAGGCTGGCTTGCAGGGACGGGGCTGGGGGGACTTTAAATCCCCTTCTGATTGCTTCCTTTTCTGGGAGAAGTACTATTCTAACTCTCCGCTGAATGCGAGAATGGCGGAGAGGGTGTGGGAGTTTGAGGCTGGAGGAGGAAGCGTGCGTGCAGTGACCATCTGGGAGAGAAGACAAGTGGATGGGCTAAGCGGTAGAGTCCGTCATCGGAAGTTAGTGGTCATCAGTTCAAGGCAGGCCACTGAGAACGGGGTGCTGTTGTCCAGATCCAGGTAGTTGTGTGGGGACAAGGAGCGGTGGGGAGTTGGGTTATAACAATTGGAGTTGCGGTTCCTCCAGGTGAGTCCCTCCTGGGGAAAGGAGGACAGTGTGTGCGAGGGACTGACTATAACGGCCGAACGTGGAAGGGAGAGAGGACAAGGGGAGGCAGGACGGTGCAGAGCAGGCAGGATCAGTGGTTTACAGACCCTGGTGCGGTGGAAGGCTGCTTGGAATTGGGGTGCTGGAGGCGGAACGCTAGAGGGGCAGCCGGTGTGGGCGGTTTGAGATTGAGCCTGGCGGTGTTTGCAGTTATTGTTAATTACATCCACGGCGGGGCGTGGCAGTGGGCGGGAGGTAGGAGACCAGCCCTGAAGTGAGGAGACTGTGGATCTGAGAGGCCAGGCTGTTGGAAGGATCATCTATGTGACTTATGACAGGATTAGTGGTGTGACACTATTACAGAGTGGCAGAGATCCAGGGGCTCAGACCTTTAAGGAACACGGGGTGTGATTGGTCTGGGGGTGTGGGGGTGGCTCGGGAATGGGACTGAGACCAGGAGGGCTGGTGGGTGGTGTAATCTTATGACACAAGGGTCAAAGCTGGGGTTTTTATGAAATAAGAAAAGTCTGCATCTGTGAGAAGCAAGAAGGACATCGATGCCGCTGCCTGCCTGCGGGGTGAGGGGGAGGAGCCAGCCAGCGCTGGAGAGGACTTGGGTGGACACTGTTCCTGGTGGGGAGCTGAGGGTCTTGCTAAGTTGCTGAATCTGGCCTCGAACCTATGATCCTCCTCTCTCAGCCTCCCAAGTACTGGGGTTACAGGTATGTGCCACTGAGCCCCGTGCATCTATTTTATTTGAGTCTTTCAACCCTCCAGGTAGGGAGGGTAGACATCGCTGTCCCCATTGTACACAGGGATGAAGATCACAGCTGTCAGGGATTCCCGTGGTGACCCTCAGCTGGCCGGTGGTAGATTCGGGTCTTCCTGCTCTAGGTCCGGTGTTTTCCTGCAGCTCGGACAGCCTCCCTTCAGGAGGCCGGCAGTCCTCCCACAGAACCCCTAAAACCACATTGACTCAAAGTTGCAATTAAGAAGACATGCTTGGTCGGAAGTCACTTTCCCTCCACAGGTGAGATTCAGCCCCAAGGACACAGAGACGTGGCGATCCGTTGACCTATTCTCCGCCCTCTCAGGTCCACCTCGATGGTAATGGGTGTTCTTTGTGATGCCCAAATCTTAAACTTAGCAGCCAGTAGTAGGATATCCGCGGACACTCCCTTTCAGGAGTGGTTTGGATAACAAACCTTAAATGGAAATAATAAGGCATTTTAGTCTTAAGGAATTTAGCCATCTGAGAACATGCGTAGGCCACAGGTGTCTAGCAACAGTCGACCGAAAAGTGACTAGCAGGTGGAGACAGGCAGGGGCCGTGATGGGAATCATGAACCTAGGCGGTGGTTCAAGGCTTGGTTTTTAAGAATGTCGTTTCCGTCTCAATCTCGGGCCTAGTGAGCGGAGCAGCGTGACAGTCTGGGACTCCCAACTACTGAGTTACATCCTCCCTTATTAGACCAGCAGCTTCCAGAGCAGACAGAGCCCAGGCATGAGGGCCGTAGCTACCCATTCACGCAGCAAGCACGCACTGACCTCCTGGTACAGCGCCAGACATGCAGAGCCGAACACCACACTACAGACAACGGTGCGTGAAACACACACCGTACAGAGGGACTTTCTTTTCTGGGGGGATTGAACCATGGGCCTCATGCACACTAGGCAAACGCTCTACCACTGATCTCCACCCGCAGCCTGCGGTTTTCTTTTAAAGAGAATAGTCCTATGCACTCTAGAAAGTAACTTCTAGCTGGGCGTGGTGGCGCACACTCGTAATCCCAGTACTTGGGAGGCTAAGACAGGAGGATTGCAGGTTCGAAGCCAACCTTGGCTACTTAGTTAGGCCCTCCTCAACTTAGTGAGACCCTGTTTCAAAATAAAGAATAAAAAATAGGGCTGGGGGTGTAGCTCAGAGGTAGAATGCCCCTGGGTTCAATCCCCAGTACGGCAAAAAAAAAAAAAAAAAAAGAAAAGAAAGAAAGAAGGGGGGGAGGGAGGGAGAAAGCAAGCAAGCGGTTTCTTTGCTGCCTCATCCTAGGGTCAAATGGAGGAGGGCTGATCCGTGCACGGTTGGTACCAAAGGTCTCTATCAGCCCTCTCTGCCCTGATCCTTTCTGGGCACAGTGGCCAAGGCTGGTGCTACACCAGGTGGGGATGGTAATGTTTCTAAAAATGCTAGCTGGAGTAGCAGGACAAGCCTTCCATTGAGTACCCTGTTGTACATGGTGCCATGCTGGCCGCTGAGAGAGAATTGCATAGGTCTGCCCCCCCCCACACACACACTCTCTCTCTCTCTCTCTCTCTCTCTCTCTCTCTCATGTGTGCGTGAGCACTCGCTCTCTCTCTCTCTCTCTCTTTATGTGGTACTAGAGATTGAACCCAGGGGCATTCTACCTCTGAGCTCCACCCTCGGCCTTATTTTATTTTTTATTTTAAAAGAGTCTCACTAAGTTGCTGAGGACCTCACTAAGTTGCCGAGGATAGCCTCGAACCTGCAATCCTCCTGTCTCAGCCTCCCAAGTACTGGGATTACAGGCAGGTGCCACCACACCCGGCTTATGTCCCCTACTCTCTATGTACTAACAGCCTCAGGCAGAAACACAGACCCACACGGGAGCAGCGCTCTGGGGAGGCTTACGGCAGCAGGGACGACCTCAAAGCACCTGGTCAGCTTTTGCAGATACAGCTGCCCAGGCCCCAGTCTTGCCCCCAGAATCCTGGTTACAGACTGGGTGGACCTTGCACCTTGATATTATTTGAAAAGCCCAGTAGTTGATACGCAGCCCCGGTGGAGAAGGACTGGTTGGAGAAGCATCACACAGAGGTGTGTGCCGAACGACCGAGCGGCAAGAGAGCTAACCGCCCGCCGCCATTCCCCCACAGGTCTGCGTGTGATCAGATGTCTCTCCTGACAGATTCTCTTCTCAATATTATCCTCCAGGAACTTGTGATTATCCTCTGTCTAAGTCGAAAGCAGCTTAATTCCTGTAAAATCGGTGCCAGTTGGGCATTTTGCCTAGAAAGAGAAAAGCGGATCCGTGTCAGTGTTCTGCACTCGCTCGGCCTCGGTGGGGCCCCTCTCCACGTGGGCTGCCCCGCCCGCCCTTCTCCTCCTCCTGCACAGTTCAGGGCTTTGTGTGCTGCCTGGTTGCAGTACACAGTCAGGACAATCAGGTCAGTCCAGCAGGATGGGGCCCGTTTGGATGCAGGCTCTGGTAGAGGTGGCCAGGAGAAACATATTTGAGTAGCTCAGTGGCAGAGGCCTTGCCCAGCCTGTAGGTAGGTAGGTAGGTAGGTAGGTAGGTAGGTAGGTAAGAAAAGAAGGCAGGTGGGTGATTGGCAAGAAGGTCCTGGATGGGCTAAGACAGGCGAGAGTCAATAATACGGTCAGAGGATAGGGCCACAAGCCTGGGGAGTAGGCCGAGGATGCAGCAGACCAGCAGGAAGCCCCAGTGGAGGAGAGCCCTGCAGTTGAGTGGAAGAGGGGCCTGATCCCCATACGAAGATGGAACATGCAAACCCTCTTTGCATAGAAGAACCCGAGTTCACCTGCTGAAATCATCCTCCGACATTAAATCCCCTTGGTCTTAAGTCAGCCAGCCTCTTAACAGTTGCGTCTCCTTCCTCAGAGACATGGGCCTCTTCATCTAAGAAGCCCTCAGGGCTTGGGGCCATCACATCACAATACCTGCGGCAGGTGACTTGGGTCTTCCTGTCAAGATGGAGTCCCAGAACCCGGGATGTAGCCTAGGGGTGGAGTCCTTGCCCAGCATGCACAAGACCTGGCTTCAGTCCTTAGCACAGGAAGGCCCAGCTGCATCTTCCTTGGAACTTTCTTCTCCTTCCATGTGCTGATAATAGTGTTCTTTTGACATCTAACATCCCTAATCCTCTGGGACCAATATATAAACATTAAAGACGGAGGCTACCGTAGAGAACAAAGCAGGATGTTTTGATACCATTCAAGGCTACTGTAGAGAACAGAGCAGATGTTATTGCTGCCCTCGTCGGGCTTATATTCTAGAAGAGGAAACAGACCAGCAGGAACAATGGAGTGTGCTCTGTGTCGAGAGGAGGTTCAGGACACCTGTCCTAACCAAGGGGAAGTCAGAGAAGGCTTCCCAGAGGCGATTCTGTGGAACCTGTGACCAAGGGGTGAGCGAGGTGGAGCTGTAAGCACCCAGAGGTGAAAGGAGGCGCAGGGAGTGGAGGACCTGAGGATGTCCACTGGCCTACCAACGGGGGGATGGCACGGAGACGGCTGGCCATCAAGGGACCCGGCAGCTGTGTGAAGAGCTGCGATGTCACCCCAGCCCTTGTTTGCCACCGTGGATGGGTATCTTCTGTTCACTGGACAGCACGCACGCACGCACGCACACGGCACAGGAACGATAGCCGCTCTGTCCCTTCTCGTTTGAGCAGGCTGGAGTAATCTGGATTAAAGCCTCCGCCTGGGGCAGGGGCTTGCCTGCTGCCATCATCCCCTGCGCTCGGGACGCCGCTCAGCCTCACACAGCACCAGCTCTCTGATGAAGAAGAGAAGTGACAAGGGCAGACTCTCAAGCTCCGCGGAAGGTCTTCGGTGGGACATGAGGGGCGGGAAGAGCCGCTCTCCTGTCCCCAGCCCCCTCCCGCTCCCTCTCTCATCGGAGGAGAACCTGCTCCGCTCTGCCTGACTGGCTGCAGGGGACTCTTCAGGGGCCGGCTCTGTGCTTGTCACTCCTACACTGGGTCGCTTTTAAGATGCATGGCCTTCTGAATCTTTAAAAGAAAGAACTAGAAAAGAAATCCCAAAGGCAGTTAGTTGGCAGGTCATTCGCCAAGAACAAGGAGTAGTGACAGGTTTGGGGAGTTTGAGAAGAGAGAGAGATACAGGAGGGAACCCGCCAGGAACGAATGGAGAAACTAAATAAAGAGCAAGAGTCGTCTGGCTGATGAATTCGTCATGGTGCCAGGCGGCGCAGGGGTGTGGTTTGCTCCAGCACGACTCCGCAGCCCAGGAGCAGGAGCAGAGGAAGTAAATGGTTGGATGGGACATCCCGGACAGGCCTGGCAGAGCAGGGCACAGATCAGCCGGGGAGCAGCGACAGGCAGGGAGGGGGCTCAGTAAGGCCGTGGTCAGACCTGCGAGTCCTGAACCCTGGGTGGGTAGGCCGTGCAGAAGTGTCTCCAGGAGGAAGCCAGTTGGGTCAGAGAGACAAGCAGGAAGCTTCCTGGTGACAACGTCAGATTTCTAAGCTTAAACTACTAGATGTGATGGTTGAACCATTTTGGCGTCCAGGCAAGAGGGTTGCAGGAGTGCAGGCGGAAACCACTGGTGTGTGGAGGGCGTGGGTTTCAAGGGTGTAGATTTGGTTGTGCCACCTGCGTGTCACACTTTCCCAGCATCTGGCAGGCATGGTTGGGAAGGTCCCACCCAGGGCCTCAGGAAGGCCACAGAGCAGCTGGCACTGGGGACGCATCTCGAGTCTGCAGGAGGAAGCCCGTCAGGTCGCTTGGTGCCACTTCTCACATCTGTCTGAAATACACCAGATCACCGTCTTCTCCCTCCGTGTCTTGTTTTGCCCCTCAGGGCCACAAAAAAATAATTGATGCCCCTTTCCATAAAATTATTCTTCACATATTTGAATGCTGGCCTCGCAGTTCTCTTACTCTCTTCTCCAGATTCACCAACCCCCATGTCTTCCCTTCCTCCTGCGAGGTGCCAGGAACTGAGGCACTGCGCTGTGCACTGGGGACACGGATTTAAAAATAAATACACACATACATAAACAAGCAAGCAGATGCTACGCTCCGCGAACTCACAGTCTCACAGGAAGGAGAGACCAGAAAATATGTTGTTGCCCCTGCTCCTGGTCTGTCTCCTTTACCTAAACCCCCAGCGGCCAGCACAGTGGCCGGGGTGTGCTAGCCGCCATGGTGGCTGCTGTCGGATCATCAAACTACAGGATGAAGTGGGAGGTGAGCCCAGGGTGCTATGGCTGTTGGAAGGCTTAGGTCAGACCAGAGTGGTGGACTTCTCCATCCTGATTCTCAAGGGTGGATAGAACTTGGCCAGGGAAGAACATTCCAGATGCAGAGGTGGGGGAGGTGTGATAGGTGGGGTCAAGTCTGGAGAGCTGGTGAGGGGCCAGGTGCTGGAAAGCTGTGCTAGGAAGATTGGGCTTCATCCTGCGGACAGATGAGAAAAGTGTTCAGGTTTGCATTGTAGAAAAGGTTGCTCTGGTGGACTAAGAAGAATGAATTGAAAGGAAGCCATATTTAACAGCAGGAAGGCCAGTTTAAAGATTGTTGGAATGGGCCAGGCATGGTGGCGGACACCTGTAATCTCAGTACTCGGAGGCTGAGACAGGAGGATTGCAGGTTCAAGGCCAGTGCTCAGTAATTTGGCAAGACCCATTTCAAAATAAAAAATAAAAAGGACTGGGTTATAGCTCAGAGGTACAATACCCCTGGGTTCAATCCCTAATGCCACAAAAAAGAAAAATAAGTAAATAAATAAAATATAAAGTTTCATAACCAGTTAGTAACAATATTATTTTATATGAAATTTATGGTATAGACATGTTTTATTTTATTTTCCAAACTATACCCCCAACTCTTTTTATTTTTTTATTTTTATTTTTTAGAAACAGGATCTTGTGTCTAGGTATGGTGGTACATGCTTCTAATCCCAATACTTGGGAGGCTGAGACAGGAGTATCGCAGGTTCAAGGACAGCCTCAGCAAGTAGTGAGACTCTCATCAACCTAGCGATACCCTGTTTCAAAATAAAAATAAAATCAGGCTGGGGGTGTAGCTCAGAGGTAGAATGCCACTGGGTTCAATACACACAAAAAAAAAAAAAAGAAAAGAAAGAAACAGGATCTTGCTAGGTTGCTGAGAGTCTTGCTAAGTTGCTAAGACTGGCCTTGAACCTGCGATCCTAATGTCTCAACCTCCCCAAAGCTGGGATTACAGGCATGCGCCACCATGCCCAGCTGGCATGTCTTTTTAAAAAATAAGCTAAACATACTTGGCAGACTGAGACAGGAGGATCACAGGTTCAAGGCCTGCCTCAGCAACTTAGCGAGACCCTGTTCTATTTCAAAATAAAAAATAAAAAGGCATGGTCCCAGTGAGAACTGTGAGAGTCTAAGCCCAGAGCCATGCAGAGGAGGGGACAGACTCAGCAAGGCTCAGGGAGTAAGATGCATAGCACTCACCAGCCGGCAGCGCGGAGGGAGGGAAGGGAGTGGGCGCCTCGGTGGGCAGGGCGGGGAGGCGTGGATTTTGGAGAAGTCAGGTACCACGTTTGTTCCGGAGATGTTGGGTTGGACGTGCCTGTGGAACATTCTGGGAAAGCGCTTGTTCTTAAACAAGAGAGAACCAAAGTAGAGCTAGACCTGGGGACGTTGGTTGCAGGAAGGTGGCATTTGTCACTACTGGAGAGGATGAACTCATCCAGGAAAGGTGTGCAGAGACAGAAGAGAAGGGGGCAAAGGGCAGATCCCTTCGATGTCAAAACTTGAGTTGCAGACAGTGAAATGAGGCCTGGGAGAGAATCAGGGACAGAGAGAGAGAGGGAGAGGATGGAGGAGGCTTCCATGTCCCGCGACGCCAGCTTTCCTCCCCGGGTCGGGATAGCCACGTGGTTATGCATACGCTGCCGTCATCGTGAGAACACGGCCACAGGCTCTTCCGGTTTCAGGCAGAGATTCTTTTTGGTACTGGGGATTGAATCCAGGGCATTCTACCTCCGAACTCACCCCCAGCCTGTTTTATCTTCGTATTTTGAAACAGGTTCTCACTCAGTTACTGAGGCTGACTTCAGCCTCCTCCTTGATCCTCCTGTCTCAGCCTCCCAAGTACTGAGATTACAGGCGTGCACCACCACACCTGGTTTAGAGATTTTGTGTGTGTGGGGGGGGGGGTTGCTGGGGATTGAACCCAGAGCATTCTACCCCCAAGCTATACCCCCTGTCCTTTTTATTTTTTTGTCTTGAGACAGGGTCTTGCTAGGTTTCTGAGAGCCTCACTAAGTTGCTGAGGCTGGTCTTAAACCTGCAATCCTCCTGTCTCAGCCTCCCAAGTACTGGAATTACAGGTGTGCGCCACCACACCCGGCTTAGAGATTCTTTTTTTTTTTTTTTTTTTT
>PVJS01044017.1:0-16835 GCA_004027185.1 Glis glis | reverse complement strand
GGGGGGGGGTACAGCAAGAACCAGGCAGACCAGGGAGAAGTCCTGTTAACTGTGCGCCTGCTGCCTCAGGCATTGTGCTGGGGACCAGGAGGCAGCAAGGAGCAAGGCAGAGAGGGTCCTGCCCTGGACCGAGCCAGACAGTGTCCATACACAGATAGAACAAAGGGAGGAAGCAGGGTGATGAGGCCAGGGTGACCAGGGGATGGGCTGCGGCCCCTCCAAGAGTGGATACTGCAGTTGAGACTTGCTGGATGGAAAAGGGCCAACCCAGCAGAACTCTGGGGGAGGAGCTCCCAGGTAGCAAGAGCAGCGAGCGCAGAGGCCCTGTGGCTGGCAAGAGCTTGGCTTCATGATAGGACAGGAGCTGATGCACAAGGCAGGGAAGGTAGAAGATGAGGTGGGAGAGGGCAGCAGGGAGGGGCCAGTCTTGCAGACCACAGGGAGAAATGTGGATTGCATTCTAAAGGCATCAGGGACTATTGGAAAGTCTTAAGCTGGGGGGAGGATACGCTCAGGCTGATGACTTTAAAGAATCCCTCTGGCTGCTGCGTGGCGGGTGGGGTGCAGGGACCAGAGTGAGAGGTGAGAACCCGGCGCAATGGCTGCTGGTTGATGAGCAGCGACGGGTGGTGGCGGCGGAGATGGAGCCACGTGCTCAGACCCAGAGTGTCTTTGGGAGGTGGAGCGGCCAACATTCGCTGGCAGATGGAATGTCGGGATGGGGAAACCAGAAGAATCAAGGACAGGGCTCAGGTTTTCAGCCCCAGCCCCAACATGGATGGGAGAAGACATCTGTTATCAAGACAGAATAGACAGGCCCTTGAGGAGAGAGCCCAGACTCGGGGTCTGGGATGCGTGACCCCACCCACCTGCCTTAAACATAAACACCTCGCCTCCAAGACAGCACCCAGCCCCCAAGGTCCTTGAAATGACCCTCACATGATCTGCGGGACAATTCTGGGGACTATCAATCCCCGGGCAGCCGTATTCAGGTAAAAGCTGAATCACCCAGCCTTGACCCATGGAGTCCGTGTTATCTCTACTTATCATTGCCACCCGTTAATCATTGTGGCCAAGCCTTGCTCCCCACAACCCAATTACCACCTGGGTGCAGCAGCCTTGGCTCCTTCAAAGGAGCAAGGAGCTGCTTTGTCTGCGGAGGTTTAATTAACCTAGTGACCCAAGATGCCACGTGCAGTTATCTGATCCCCAGCACGTAGACACTTCCTCACACAGGAAGACATGTGAGACCACCACTGGCTCTGGGGACCCGGGGTCATGCAAGGAACTGATTTCTTTCTTTTTTGGGGGGGTACTGAGGATTGAACCCAGGGGCATTCTACCTCCAAGCTATACCCCCAGCCCCCCCTTTTTTTGAAACAGGGTCTCACTAGGTTGCTGAGAGTCTCACTACATTGCTGAGGCTGTCCTTGAACCTGCAATCCTCCTATCTCAGCCTCCCAAGTCCTGGGATTACCAGCGTGCACCACCACACCCGGCTCTGATTTCTTTTGCAGAAGCCGAAACCTCACACTTGAAGACTTCAGGGCTGATTTGTGCTGAATCATCCCATGGAAACCCGAGGCCAGGGGAAAAGGGTTCCCTAAGCAGGACTCGGGGAACCTCAATTTTGACAAGCTTAGATAATGCCGATGGGCGACTGAACTGATGATTAGTGTCTGCATCGACTCAGGGCTCCACAAGGCCCATGAGGAAGAGCTGAATGTCAGTCCTGTGGCTTTCTCTCTGTCAAAGAGATCCAGTTTGGAAGCCCACCATAGTGCTTGAGTCCTAAAGAATTTGACTTAAGCCGGGTGTGGTGGCGCACGCTTGTAATCCCAGTACTTGGGAGGCTGAGACCGGAGGATCCGGGTTCGCGGCCAGCCTCAGCTACTTAGTGAGACCTCTGTAACTTCGTGAGACCCGGTTTCAAAATAAAGGATAAAAAATAGGGCCAGGGGTGTAGCTCGGAGGTAGAACGCCCCTGGGTTCGATCTCCGGTACCACAAAAAAAAAAAAAGAATTTGACCTAAAACTTGGAATCTGAGTTTGTCCCTTCATTCGTTCACTGAATACACATTTCGAGCTCTTACTGTGCGCTTCCCCCAGGTAGGTGCTGGGGCTGGGTGTCCAGGTGAGTTAGTTTGGGGAAGAGGCCAGGAGAGAGGCTTGTGTAAGGGACCCCAGACCCTCAATGGGAGGAGTGACCCAGAGAGGGTTCAGAGAGGACGTAGTGACTGAGCCTCATCTCGGGGGATGTAAACGTTCAAGGCTGAAGTGAGAGAGGCTGATGGCCCTCAGAGGTGTCCATGTCCTAAGCCCTGGAGCCTATATCTGTTGCCCTGAGTGGCAAAAGGACTTTGTGACTGAGTTAAGCATCTTGAGATGGGGTCAGCCTGGGCTATCCAGGGGGCCCAACAGAATCACAGGGTCCTTGTAAGAGGGACAAAGGAGTGTCAAAGATGGAGACATAGCAGAGGCTGGCGTGATGTGGCCAAGAGCCAAGAACTGTGGGCAAACTCTAAAAGCTGGAAAAGGCAGGGACAGACTCCCCCCTAGGGCCTCCACAGCTTTGCTAACACCTTGATTTTAGGGGACCTGGCCACAGAGCTGTAAGATAATAAGTTTGCACTGTCTTTTGTGTGTGTGTGTGGTACTGGGGATTGAACCCAGGGGCATTCTACCTCTGAGCTACACCCCCAGCCCTATTTTTTATTCTTTATTTTGAAACAGGGTCTCACTAAGTTGCGGAGGGCTTCACTAAGTAGCTGAGGCTGGCCGCGAACCCAGATCCTCCGGTCTCAGCCCCCCAAGTACTGGGATTACAAGTGTGCGCCTAGCTAGTTTGCACTGTCTTAAGCCACTAAGTCTGGCAATTTGTTACAGCAGCCACAGGAAACTCATACGGCTTATTTTGCGTGAACCACTATTGTAAGTGATTTACACTTACTATCTCAGGATTCGAGGGGTAAAGAGATCCAAGGCCCCTTAGAAAATGGCAGAGAGGGATTAAAACTGTTCAATTGGAGAGTCACAGGCACCCCGGGGTGACACAGGCTGGTGTGCTAGGGGCGGAGAGTCAATGCTGGGGGAGGCTGGGAGCTGGGAGCACTGGCCCCCACTTGCCAGGCCACCAGCATAGACTGGACTCTGGGCAGAGATGTAATGAGGGCGGGGGCGGGGGGGTTGCTTCACGGGGCCACTGAAGAGCTGCCGATGGCCTGGGCCAGGTGGAGCTGCAGGGATGGGAAGAAGAGAGATGGATGAGGTAGAGAAGTTGTTAGATAGACTCGAGGACATTGAGGGTGAGAGGCGGGGACCATGGGGACCCCCCTTTGCTGGCTGGGTGGTTGGGTGGCGTCATGTTTTGAGGTCACACAAGAGGAGACCCAAAGGGTCCTTTTTGCCACATGGGGGCCACTGCCTGGCAGGTGGGAGACTGGCAGCTTAGGCTGGTGATGGAATCAGAGCCTTGGTAGAAGAGGGACGCCTTAGCCAGGCGTGGTGGCACACTCCTGTAATCCCAGGCTGAGATAGGAGGATCACAGGTTCGAGGCCAGCCTCAGCAACTTAGTGAGACTCTGTTTCAAAATTTAAAAATAAAAAGGGCTGGGGGCGTAGCTCAGAGGTAGAATGTCCAAGTTCAATCCCTAATACCAAAAAAAGAAGATGATGAAGGTGGAGAATGAGGAGGAGGAGGAGGAGGAGGAGGAGGAGGAGGAGGAGGAGACCTTGTGTAGGATGCTGTCTGTTGTAATGTGCCAGAAATCCTTCAGTAGCATTGGTTCATTTCACCTCCTTCTGACCCCCCCACCCTGTTCTGACTAACCAAGTATTAACATATTCTTACAAACTCCTGGGCTATATAATTGGAGTCTGGATGGACACTTTTGGTTAAATTTTATAGATTAATTTTTCCAATTATAAAGTTAACCCAAGTTCACTTTGGATCATTTGTGTGTGTGTGTGTGTGGGGATTGAACCCAGGGACATTCTACTTCCAAGCTATACCCCCAGCCCTATTTTATTTTTATTTGGAAACAGGGTCTCACTAGGTTGATGAGAGTCTCACTACTTGCTGAAACTGTCCTTGAACCTGCGATCCTCCTATCTCAGCCTCCCAAGTACTGGGATTACAGGCATGCACCACCACGCCTGGCTCATTTTGGATAGTTTTGAAAAAAAAAAAGAAAAAGAAATCATAGGAGGTGTGTTTCCCTTGCTGTCTTTCCTATGCAGTGTTTTGCTGTTTTTATTTCTTAGTTGGGACCCTATGGCATAGTATCAAATCAGTCTCCTGTCCACTTTTAAAGTTAATGTCATTGCATAAGCATTTCTTCTCAAATGTTACAAGTTTTCCTCGGGATTCTTTTCTTTATGGCCTCATAGTTTCCCACTGAATGGATGTGCATAGCTTATTTAATTAATTCCCCAGTGCTAGAGATCTCCATATTATTTCCAATTTTGTGTTATAAGCCCGGTTTTTATTTACTTTAGTGTCTTTTTTTTTACTAAATATTTTCTATATATATATATATTTTTTTTTTTTTTTGCAGTACCAGGGATTGAACCCAGGGGCGTTCTACCTCCAAGCTACACCCCCAGCCCTATTTTTTATACTTTATTTTGAAACCGGGTCTCACTAAGTTGCGGAGAACCTCACTAAGTAGCTGAGGCTGGCCATGAACCCGGATCCTCCGGTCTCCGCCTCCCAAGTACTGGGATTACAAGGGTGCACCACCACGCCCGGCAAATATTTTCTATATTAAGAGTTGTTTTCTTAAGATAATAATTCCAGAAATGGAATTCCTGGGGCAAAGGGGATATACAGTTTTCAAAAGTGGACACCTGTTTGCCAAATTTCCCTCCAGAAAGTTGGTGCCATTGCATAATCCCAGTAGTGGATGTCTTTGGGCATCAGTTTTTTATCATCTCCTTACCATCTTGAGGGATTTCTTTTTTTTTTTTTTTTTTTGGTACTGGGGATTGAATCCAGGGGCATTCTACCTCCTAGCTACACCCCCAGCCCTATTTTATTTTTTTGTTTTGAGACAGGGTCTCGCTAGTCTGCTGAGTCTTGCTACTTGCTGAGGCTGTCCTCGAATCTGCAATTCTCCTGTCTCAGCTTCCCAAGTACTAGGATTACAGGCATGCGCCACCTCACCCGGCTCTTGGGGATTTCAAAAACTGATCTTTGTCCATTGATTGGTGAGAAATACCACCTGACTTTTGGTTAACATTTTTGATAGTTGTATAATACTCCACCCAAGATGCTGGGCTATAGCTTCATTGACTAGCTCTCGTGGGGTGGTATATTTAGGCTGTCTCTAGGCTTTGCATCTTGTCGATTACACTGCTGTTAACATCTCTGTGCTTAAAACCCAACTGATTCTTTCCCTGTGTTCTCTCTTTTAAGGGAGCTATGATGCCCGGGCCAGAGTCCTTGTTTGCCATATAACCTCCCTGCTCCAAGTGCCCTTGGAGGAGCTGGATATCCTTGAAGAGACATTCCTTGAGAGCCTGAAGGAAACCAAAGAGGAAGAATCTGAGTAAGAGCACGCGACCAGCCCTGGCAGGAAGCGCAGATCTCCCCTGGAGGGTCCTTGGCAGATAGCAGAGCCCTCTCTCCCCCACTTGAGAGATGGTGCAGTGGGGTGGAAGGAGCACTGGACGGAGGGTTCCAACTGCAGCCCTGACTCACTGTGTGACCTTAGCAAGTCACTTGCCTTCTCTGGGCCTCAGTCCTCATTTGCAAGAAGAGGGGATCAAATGGATGATTGCTAAGGGCTGGAATCTATGAATCTGACATCCATGTCCCTGACACCCTGCTGCACTTCAGACTCGTGGGACATCTTATCCATGGACCCAAGCTGCCTGGGTTCAAATCCCACTTCTGACACCCCTCCGCTGTCTCATCTTTGTCAGGTGGTCTCCTTTCTCAAGGTTGTAATATTCCTACCTATAAATAGGAATAACTATGGCACCCTCCCAAGGTCCCTGGGAGTTGGGAATGTGATCCTATAAAATGCTTGAGCCAGGCGTGGTGGCGCACGCTTGTAATCCCAGTACTTGGGAGGCTGAGACCGGAGGATCCGGGTTCGCAGCCAGCCTCAGCTACTTAGTGAGGCCCTCTGCAACTTAGTGAGACCCTGTTTCAAAATAAAGAATAAAAAATAGGGCTGGGAGTGTAGCTCGGAGATAGAATGCCCCTGGGTTCAATCCCCAGTACCGCAAAAAATAAATAAATAAATAAAGCCAGTCATGGTGGCACACGCTTGTAATCCCAGTACTTGGGAGGCTGAGACCGGAGGATCCGGGTTCGCTGCCAGCCTCAACTACTCAGTGAGGCCCTCTGCAACTTAGTGAGACCCTGTTTCAAAATAAAGAATAAAAAATAGGGCTGGAGGGGGGGGTGTGGCTCAGAGGTAAAATGCCCCTGAGTTCAATCTCCAGTACCACAAAATAAATAAATAAATAAATAAATAAATAAATAAATAAATAAATAAAATGCTTGGCCCAGGACCGGCACACAGCAAGTGCCTGGTGGATGCGGATCTTCCTCTTCCCCTGCCTGCCCCTGTTCCTGTCAGTTGAAGAGCAGAGTGTGGAGAAGGAAATTATTGGTAACTTGGCCAGAGTACCGCTCTTTGCACAGTGACTTACACAGAACCTAATCTCAGGGCAATAAATCAATCCCAGTCACAGGCTAATTGTGGGCTGCTGACACCAGGCACGCCTGCCCAGCCCTGGGTTGTGCTCGTCCATGATGGCTTTCCTTGAGTGGCCCAGTTACTCCAGGTCAGCCCAGCTGGAAACTTCATCCTGAAGCCGAGATCACACCCACACTGGCCTCCCGCCAGGGTCTACGGGGCAAAGGAAAGACGGGTCACCTTGGAAAGGAGGAAGCGTGGTTGGTTGAAACAACCTAAAAACATTCTTGCTTGAACTCCCAGAGCTGTGTCGTTAAAGAAATGTCCAGATCCAGAAAATGGCCATAATCACAACAAGGGCGGCCCAGGTTCTTTGGACAGATTAGAAATTTGTAGGGTCTTAAGCCGGGCGTGGTGGCGCACGCTTGTAATCCTAGTACTTTGGGAGGCGGAGACCGGAGGATCCGGGTTCGCGGCCAGCCTCAGCTCACTCTCTCTCTCTCTCTCTCTCCCTGTCTCTCTCTCTCTCTACCTAGTGAGGCCCTCCGCAACTTCGTGAGACCCGGTTTCAAAATAAAGTATAAAAAATAGGGCCGGGGACGTAGCGCGGAGGTAGAACGCCCCTGCATTCAATCCCCGGTACCGCAAAAAAAAAAAAAAATTTGTAAGGTCTTGCATCCCTTGAAATGAAGGAACCTCTCATGACTGTTTAGAAATCTTATTATCAGGAAGAAATGGTTTACCCAGCGGGATTTGTTCTGAGAATATCAATAGTGCCAGACCAGAAAAGTTTATAAGCCAGAAGTTCTAATGCAGCCTGGCTCTAACACTTTACCAGCTGTGTGATCTTAGGCAAGTTATTTAGCTTCTCTGAGCCTCAGTGTCCCCACCTGCAAGATAGGGATAATAATAGGACCCTCTTCGTCGGGTTCTTGGGAAGCTGACATGAGTTCATACATGTAAAGTACTTCAAGTGGGCCTGGGATAGAGTAATTAGACCATAAATATCATTAATTGCTACTGTTAACAGTGCTATTATAATTGTGTTGCTATTGCATATGAACCCTTTCCCCAGGAAAATGTGTAGTTTTAGGGACCATGGAGGTCTCTCAGATTCTACCTGTGGTCTCCAGAAGGATCTGAGACCCAGGGGAAGCGTAGCAACTATTCAGCCAGGAGACCTGGTTCTCGGTTTGATTATGCTGCTAACTGTGGCCTTGGGCAGGTTGCTTGCCCTATCTGGGCACCAGCACCAGTTTTTCACCTATACAATTAGAGGACTGAGTCGTATGTAGATTCTTTTAACTCTAAGGCTTTGTGTTTCTGGGAGGTGAGCTTATCGGGGGTGCCTGTTTGCAGTTGGGGTTTAGAGTGTGTTGGCCACCCCACTATTCTTGGTCCCCATCTGAGCCCCAAGGCCATCCAGGCTTCCCTCACCTGTTGTGTGACCTCACCTCTCTGTGCCTCAGTTTCTTCACCTCTAGCCCGAGGGTAATGGCAGTATCTGCTTCATAGGATTGTTGAGAATTAAGTGTTAGCGATGCCCCACTGGAGGTTGATTCTGCTTGCCCCGCCTATCTTTTACTAGGAGATGCAGGCATGAGATGCTATCTCATCTCACCTTATAACCTCCCCCGGGGCTCACAGATGAAGGAAGTCAGACAAGTGGCATTGCTCATCCCAGGGCACAGAGCTGGACAGTGGCCTCATGATTCAGTCACCATATCCAGCCTAGATGTCACTTACTGTACCTCTCACGGCCTGGTGGACAATCCCAGGTTCCCTCCCTAAGTCTGAAGACAGCAGTAAAGAGAATTGGGGGTGGGGAGTACTGGAGATTAAACCCAGAACATTCTACCTATGAACTATACCCCCAGCCTTGTGTGTGTGTGTGCGTGTGTGTGTGTGTGTGTGTGTGTGTGTGTGTTTGTGTGTGTGTGTTGTGTGTGTAGTGCTGGGAATTGAACCCAGGGATGTTCTACCTCTGAGCTACACTACCCCCCCAGGCCTATTTTATTTTTTATTTTGAAACAGGGTCCCACTAAGTTGCTGAAAGGTCTCACTAAGTTGCTGAGGCTGGCCTTGAACTTGTGCTCCTCTCAAGTACTGGGATTATAGACGCGCCACCATGCCCAGCTAAAAGAATTCTTTATGGGGCTGACTGAGGTTTTTTTTTTTTTTTTCAGTACCAGGGATTGAACCCAGGGGCATTCTACCTCCGAGCTACACCCCCAGCCCTATTTTTTTTCTTTTATTTTGAAACAGGGTCTCACTAAGTTGCGGAGGGCCTCACTAAGTAGCTGAGACTGCCCACGAACCTGCGATCCTCCTGTCTCAGCCTCCCAAGTACTGGGATTACAAGCGTGCGCCACCACGCCCGGCCCTGACTGAGATTTTATTAGGAAAGAGTCTCTAGGCCACTTAGAAACAAGCTTCCTGTCTGTCAACCTGAGTGGTAATTTGGAAAAAAAAAAAAAAAGCAGGTCATGAGGTTGGGGTGGGGGTGTAACTCAGTGGCAGAGCATTTGCCCAGCATGTGCGAGGCCCTGGGTTCCATCCCCAGCACCACAAAAGAAAAATAAATAAATAAGTGGGGTGAGGGCAGTGGGGGACAGGGACACCCCTCGTGGGAGCTCAGATGGCCATGAGTAGAATTTCTGTGTGGACCCACAAGATGGGTAGTGCTGTGTCCCGCTCTCTCAAGGTATCCTTGGTGTCAGCTCAGGATCTGGCCCAAATCTTCCCTGTGGCCTCGGCCCCCGCCCCTGGCTGACATGGAACACCAGCTCCAATTCATTTCTAACACTCCAGAATGTGCGTGGGGCCGGTGACTGTATGATGGCAGGGGTGGCCATCGTGTCTAAACAGAGGGCAAAGTCTGCAAAGGGGCGAGCCTGTCGTGTGGATGCAGACTTCTCTGAATTTGTGCTTCCAAAGAAAATGAAGGAAGCACTCTAGATGGAGAGCAGACGCTGTGTTTGATGTTGAAACTCGATCAGTTAGAATAATCACAAGAGTAAAATGCTGCAGTAATTAACAACGCCGGGGAAATCTGTTGGTTTTAGGTATAAAACAATTATTAAGAACATACATTCAGGTGTGGTGGCGCATGCCTGTAATCCTAGTACTTGGGAGGCTGAGACAGGAAGATTACAGGTTTGAAGCCAACCTCAGCAACCTAGCGAGACCCTGTTTCAAAATAAAAAGGGCTGGTGGTATAGTTCAGAGGTAGAGTGCCTCTGGGTTCAATCCCCAATACCACAAAAAAAGGGAAAAAAAGAACATACAAATACTAAAATAAATAGGGAAATAGAGTAACTGTTCAGCTAAGCATCAGAAGAGAATGCCTCAGATAAGTAACTTTAAGAAAAACACCTTTTTAAATCAACAAATGTTTATAAACATTTAAATAATGCAAAGCAGCGCTGGGGCTATAGCCCAGGGGTAAGAGCGCTTGCCTAGCGTGGGTTCTGTTGTGGTGTGCTTTGAAAATGTTCCCCCAAACCTCATGTGTTACCAATGCAGTCAGGTTCCGAGGTGGGGAATGGCTGGAGGAGGTGGCTCGCTGGAGGCGTGGTCTTGGGGACTATATCCCTGGTCCCCTCCCCTCATGCTCTCCGTCTGCTTCCTGGCTGCCAGGGGATGAGACTGGCTTTTCTTCCTCTGCCATTCCCTAAACCCCTGTTGCTGAGCAATTCCTGCCTTAGAGCTGGCCAGCCATGGACTGAAACCTCTAAAACCGTGATATAAGCCTTTCCTCCTCTACGTTGTGCTTGTCAGGTATTTCAGGACAGCAAAGAAAGAGCTGTCTAAAACAGATTCCATCCCTAGCTCTGCAAAATAATAATGCAAAGCAGAAATCCAGCGATTAGAGAGCATGTCATCCATCTAATATTTGTAAAATTGCTTTGATGTACTCACATCCGTGCATTTAAATCACACAGCCTTCAAGGACCATATTTACTTGATAGTTACTTTATTCCATTTCAGCCATGATTTTTCCCTCCATCAAACTCTGCAAAGAGTGATGACTGTCTGAGCCAGGCATTGTGGCACATGCCTGTAATCCCAGTACTTGGGAGGCTGAGACAGGAGGATCACAGGTTCAAGACCAGCCTCAGCAACTTTAGCGAGGCCCTCAGAAACTTAACAAGACCGTGTTTCAACATAAAAAATGAAAAGGGACGGGGGTGTAGCCCGGAGGTAAAACACCCCTAAATTTAATCCCTAGCACAAAAAAAGAGTGATAACTGTCTGATAACATAGATATATGGGTGTCACTGGAGGAACAGTCTAGAAACAGACAGTGCCAAGAAATATCAGTGGCACTAACTCAGGAATTTGACTGGGTTCTTAATAACCAATCTGTAAGAATTCATGAAAAGTTTCAGACATTTCAGATTTGTTCTATTATCCTAGAAGTTTCTAATAGATGGCGATTGGCCTAACCTGTGCCTACGTGTTTTTATTTAGCCAAAATATCCTTTCTTGTGCCCCTCTTGTTTTCATAATGACTCACAGGCCGTATCACTGCAGCAGGGTGGTCTGCTTCAGTCCTTGCTGGAATGATTGGCTTCTACTCAAGAAACATTTTCTGAGCCCCCGGGTCCAGGGCGGAGGGCAGAGCTGAGCATAGCTGGGCCTGTGCATGAAGATGCAGCCTAGTGATTGTCAAGCTTGAGACTCACAGAATGCCTGGGAGGCGTGTTCCAGAGACAGATCCCTCGTGCTCACGCCTGTAGATTCTGTCCCAGAATCCTGAGTTTTTAGCGGACAGCCCATGGTGTGACCCTCCTTTTAAAAATCACTGCTCAAGAGCTCCGGGAAAATATGGCACAGAGGGCTCAGAGTCAGAATTTAGGCAACACTGGGGCTCAGGGCAGTCTTCCCGGAGGCGGCATCCCACAACAGCTGACTCTTGAAGGATGCGTGATGTCAAGCTGGATGCGGGAAGGTGAGGAGGTCCCAGGTGGGCACAGGCAGAGGTGGTTTGTCTGCACACGGCCCCGTGCTCCTGCAGCATCAAGCCTAAGTTAGGACGTAATGAGAGGAAGGAGAAGGAGGCGGCAGGGGTCAGGACACAGAGGTCCAGAGTGTCATGCTAGGGAGGTGACACTCTCCCGAAGGCAGAGGGCAGAAAAGAGGGAGGCAAGGAGGCCGGCAGTATGGTTTTACTTTCCTACTTGACATGGGCCATTGTGGTGCTGCTGTCCCATCTCCCTCCCACAGGGTCATTTTCCTAAGTGAGGAAATTGAGGCTCAGAAAAATTGGGTGACCCAGTTGCTAGGTGTGGTGTAATCCCAGCAACTCGGGAGGCTGAGGCAGCAGGATCGCAAGTTCAAGGACAGTCTGTGTAACCTAGGGAGACCCTGTCTCAAAACAAAAAATAAAAAAGGGCTGGGGATCTAGCTCAGGGGTTGAGTGCTCCTGGGTTTATTCCCCAATGGTGTGTGTGTGTGTGTGTGTGTGTGTGTGTGTGTGTGTATGTGTGCATGCACTGGGTATGATGGCGCTTGCCTATAATCCCAGTACTTGGGAGGCTGAGACAGGAGGATCGTAGGTTTGAGGTCAGCCTCAGAAACTTAGCGAGACCCTGTTTCAAAATAGAAAATAATAAGCCAGGTGTGGTGGTGCACACTTGTAATCCCAGTACTTAGAAGGCTGAGACCAGAGGATCCGGGTTCACGGCCAGCCTCAGCAACTTAGTGAGGCCCTCCGCAACTTAATGAGACCCTGTTTCCAAATAAAAGAATAAAAAATAGGGCTGGAGGTGTAGCCCGGAGATAGAATGCCCCTGGGTTCAATCCCCGGTACCGCCAAAAAAAAAATAAAAATAGAATAGAATAAAGGGCTAGGGGTGTAGCTCGGAGGTAGAATGTCCCTGGGTTCAATCCCCCCAGTACCACAAAAAACAAAAAAACAACCCAGGCGACCCAGCCGGGCTGAGTCCAAGCCTCCTCCCAGTCTCCAGCTGCGTCCCGGGCGGTGTTGGTTGCATTGAGGTGGCCCTGACTCAGGGCCACGTGCCGGGCCCGTTGCGTGTCCCTCGGATGTTGTCAACACCTTGTATTTTTTTCCCTCAGGCCTTGAACTCAGCCGAAAACCAATAATTTCCAATCTTCCTCTTTGAACTGAGTTAAAGGTCATCAATTAAGGGGCAAAGCAATCAAGGGGCAAAGTCTATCGCCAGCCTCAATTTAGGAGTAAATTATGCAGTAATGAAAAGTATGATGATAGCAACCCGCGTAATGAATGATTGCTGTAAGCTAGCCACTGGCGGTGACTCGACTCATTTTGTCCTTGTCACACCGACACCACTGGGGATTACCTACTATGACTGTCCCCATCTGTTGGATGAAGAAGCTCGGGTACAACAAGTGATTTGTGCATAGTCACAAAGTTAGTAAGTTGAATCCTATCCATCAGGACAGAGATAGATTTTGCTATGTAAAAAAATGACCCTCAAATCTCAATGGCTTCTGGCATCAAAGGCTTCTTCCTTGTTCATGCTCTATGTCCCTTGCAGACTGGCTGTGACTTTCATCCACACTGGCTTGGTTCTGGGTTCCAGGTTGACGGGGTAACCCTTGCCAGGACTGTTGCTGGTCTCAGGTCAGAACAATAAAAAAAAGTCAGACTCCTGCACTGGCTTTTAAAGACTCTGCCAAGCTGGGCACAGTGGCACATGCCTGTAATCCCAGTACTTGGGGGGGGGGGCGCTGAGACAGGAGGATTGCAGGTTTGAGGACAGCCTCCGCAACTTAGCAAGACCCTCAGCAACCTAGCAAGACCCTGTTTCAAAATAAAATATAAGCCAGGCGTGGTGGCGCATGCTTGTAATCTCAGTACTTGGGAGGCTGAGACAGGAGGATCGCAGGTTCACAGCCAGCCTCAGCTACTTAGTGAGGCCCTCCGCAACTTCGTGAGACCCGGTTTCAAAATAAAGTATAAAAAATAGGGCCGGTGATGTAGCTCGGAGGTAGAAAGCCCTTGGGTTCAATCCCCGGTACCGCAAAAATAAATAAATAAATAAATAAAATAAAGAATAAAATAGGGCTGAGGGTAGAGCTCAGAGGTAGAATACCTGAGTTCCATCCCCAGTACTACAAAATAAATAAATAAATAACAAAACAAACAAATAAATAAATAAACAAATAAATAAAATAGGGCTAGAGATGTAGCTCAGAGGTAGAATGCTCCTGAGTTCAATCCCTAGAACCAAAATATTAGAAAAATTTGAAAATGCTTGGGGTATATAGCTCGGGGAGAATAGCCCTAGATTCAATCCCCAGCACCAAAAAAAATAAAATAAAATAAAATACACAAAGTGTATTGACTAAAACAGGAATGAATCTAATTTTTACAAATCAACAACCTCACAAGGCAGATGTCATTGTCTCCATTTTATAAAATAGCCTGAGGCTCGGGGCGATGGGTGTGTTACGATCCCCAACAGCCCCTGTTTTGCCCACCGCTCTCAGGTGGACACCCCACAGGAGTTGTCTTAATCGACCCCCGTGGCCCCTCGGGATGTGGCCACTGTTGCCTCATCACGCATCTGTAATGGGGAACAATAATCAAACCATCTCTTAGGATACGATGTAGCGTGAGGACTGCGGAGCACAGTAGCTGGTGTGTAGGAAGCCCTCAGTAAATATTAACCATTTTCATCATTTATTATCACTGTCATTCGCTATCACCCACACTGGGTCGTTGTCCAAACTCCAGCTTCAGTTCAGTTCCACTTAACGACCGCTCCGTCCCGCCACCCCGCACGCCTCTCCTCTCGCTCCTGATGACCTCAAAGAGGCCGGGGGCTGAATGTCCGGCAGGAATCTGGGACCCCTGAGCACTTGCAAAGGCCATTCTAGGGATGCACCTGACCCCCAACTCTCCCCAGAGACTTTCCTCTGGCCAATCTTACAGCATTTACATTTCGAGTCTGAACGAGTCTAGAGCCAGCTTCAAAGCCAAGGTCTCCCTTGCAGACCTTTCCCTAACACATCTCTGAAATGATTCTTCTGAAGGAAACTGGTTTCCGAATGTTCCAGCGGGAGGTGGGGTCTGATGGCAAGGTGGGGAAGAAAGGCGGGGAGGAGGGAGACCATGGATTGTGGGGTTCTATTTTGTACTCATTTTGGGTCCATCTGTTGAAAGATACTCTTTGTGCCTCTCTTGCTATTATTACTCTTTTTGTCTTTTCATTATTCAAATTGCAACCCTGTTAGGATGGAGCCGTTGGGTAAGTAGTGCACCCCATATTCTGAGATTCCCCAGCTGGGTTCTAGAATGTTTCCAGCTTTTTAAAACCATCGCTGGGGCCCAGGGTGACTTCGGTACATACTCTGCGTGACACAGTACCCACCCACCATTGGCCTCAGTGTAGGGGTCGGCAAGGCGGGAGGTGTCAAGGGGTCCTGGGCATGGGTGGCTCTGAAAGCCCACTTCTTCTCTCCCAGAATGGCTGAGGCATCGCGGAAGAAGAAAGAAAACCGGAGGAAGTGGAAGCGTTACCTCCTGATAGGCCTGGCCACCGTGGGAGGCGGGACGGTGATCGGTAGGGCCAGCCGGGGGTGGCAGCACGTGGACTGGGCTGCGCTGAGCAGTGGGGAGCGTGGGGGGGGGCAGGTGCTCCGTCAGTGGTAAACATGCCCGTTGGCATTGGTGGGCGCCTCCATGGAGGGCGGCGGGTAGAGAACCCATCCAACCCCATCCTCACTCTCACCTTCACCGCTGTGGGCCGCTCCCCCCGCAGGCGTGACCGGGGGTCTGGCTGCCCCCTTTGTTGCGGCCGGAGCGGCGACAATCATCGGCAGTGCCGGGGCAGCGGCGCTGGGCTCGGTGGCCGGCATAGCTGTCATGACCTCTCTGTTCGGAGCAGCTGGAGCCGGCCTGACAGGTAAGATTCAAAAGGACGGAGGCTTGGGAGGGATTTTCACCCCGTGTGGCCCCAGGGAGGGCTCCTTGGGTGGCGCAGGCAGCGTGTTTTTCTCACACTGAGTCCTGGCCCTCCCAGACTTGCAGCCAGCTCCACAGGGAACTGGGCCAGTGGCTCTGTAGGGCCCAGGCCCAAGTTTAAGAAGCTGCCTCTGCCATCCTGTAAGTTTCGAGACACATGGGTTTCCTCGTGTTTAGAGAGCACACGGCTGTCCTTGGTTTGCCTGTCTCACCTGTGTCCACATACACAGTCATACACAGAGGTTCCTGTCCCCAAGTGGGGTGTCGCTCCCCTGCTGAGAATCTTGGTCCATCTGACCCACTCTTAGAGCATCTGAAAGGTCAAACAGGGAAAAAGGGACCAGCCAGGTCAGGACCAGTCGGGACAGGTCAGAGGTCAAGAGCCTGAGATGAGACCCCAGCTACACCTCAGTGCCTGGCTGGCCTCAGGCGGCTTTTTACCCTCCTCTGTGTTGGGGGACAATCGTGGCACCTTCCTTCAAACGTCCACAGGTGACATGTGTCTGGCCAGGGTCAGGGCATGTGGTTGGCTCTGAGCGTGAGAGGGAGCCCAGACAGCCACACCACCTAACGCCCCCGGACCCAGTCACCTGCATCTCATTCTCCTGTCTGGGTCTGTAGGATACAAGATGAAGAAGCGCGTCGGGGCCATTGAAGAGTTCACGTTCCTGCCCCTGACGGAGGGCAGGCGGCTGCACATCACCATCGCCATCACTGGGTGGCTCGCGTCCGGCAAATACCGTGAGCACCAGGAGGGGAGAAGGACTCGGACTGGGGTGGGCGCTGGCAGAGCTGGGCCTGCAGCTGCTGGCCAGACCCTGCGAATGTCTCTAGGGCGTGGATATGGTGAGCCCCATTTTGCAGAGGAGGAAACTGAGGCTCAGAGAGGTGAGGTGACTTCATCTCACATCCTCTGCCCACCCATTTACCTATCCATCCATCCATCCATCCCTCATCCACCATCCATCTGTCATTGATCCCTCCATCCACCCATCCATCCATCACCAATCCATCATCCGTCCACACATCCATCCATCTACCATCTCCACTCATCCATCATCCATCCGTCATTGATCCATCCATCCATCCATCCATCCATCCATCCATCCTTCATTCATATATCATCCACCATCCATCCATCCATCCATCCATCCATCCATCACCAATCCATCATCCATCCACACATCCATCCATCTACCATCTGTCCACTCATCCATCATCCATCC
>PVJS01044016.1:0-16835 GCA_004027185.1 Glis glis | reverse complement strand
CCCTCCCCCTCCTCCCCCTCCTTCCCCTCCCCTCCCTCCTCCTCTTTCTCTTCTTCCTCCTCCTCCTCCCCACCTCCTCCTCCTCCCCACCTCCTCCATCCTCTTCCCTCCTTATCCTTTTGTTGTCCCTGGGATTGAACCCAGGGGCATTCTACCTCTGAGCTACACCCTTGGCACATTTTTTATTTTTTGTTTTGAAACAGAGTCTCTCTAGGTTGCTGAGAGTCTCACTAACATTGCTAAGGCTGTCCTCCAACCTGTGATCCTCCTGCCTCAGCCTCCCAAGTACTGGGATTACAGGCGTGTGCCACCATGCCCACCTTTAGTTGTTCTTGAGAACTACAAGTGAGAAAAGGAGGGTGCAGAGAACTGGGGAGACCCAGAGCCACCCGAGAATGGGCCCCAGCATTTGGTGTTTGCGCATCGATAGGGATCTTGAGAAGCTGGGTCTGGGGGTGCCTCCGCCCCCAAATACCTACTTGCCTCTCAGCCCCCATTCATTCCTGTTCCTGTGGCCCTCAGAAGAGTTATTTGGAGAGCAGGGGTTCCCATCCATCCCTCTCCCACAATAGGAAGTCGTACCAGCTTCCACAAAGAGAAGGGAAGGGTTTTTCAAAGTGTATCTTCCCTGGGTTCATTCAGGAAGAGACTGAATAGCATTGAATTGTCTGATTTACTTAATTAATTAATTTATTTTGAGGTACTGGGGATGGAACTCAGGGGCATTCTACCTCCGAGCTACACCCCCAGCCCTATTTTTTCTTTCTTTCTTTCTTTTGCGGTACCGGGGATTGAACCCAGGGGCATTCTACCTCTGAGCTACACCCCCGACCCTATTTTTTATTCTTTATTTTGAAACAGGGTCTCACTAAGTTGCGGAGGGCCTCACTAAGTAGCTGAGGCTGGCCGCGAACCTGGATCCTCCTGTTTCAGCCTCCCAAGTGCTGGGATTACAAGCGTGTGCCACCACGCCCGGTGGATTGTCTGTTTTAGAAAAAGGTCGCTGGCAATCATGGCATTAGAGGAGGGTAATTAAAGTCAGGAAGGGGAGCTTGAGCCCCCTGCCTGTGGCTTGGGGGTTCCCTACATACTCTGTGGTTGTGAGTTTCATGGGACTTACTGATCACGGATCAATTCCGGCTCATGGTAGGTACTCGGTGTATTGTTTGTGAAAAGAAAGGATCATCAAAGGAGAGGCTGATCCTTGTGCTGAACATGCCCTCCAGAGTCACCCCACCTGAGGGCTGGAGGGGCTGGGGGACACGCACACCCCTCCAGTCATGGTGGGCTCCTCATGTTGGGAAACGTTAATTCCCCAGAGCATCCGTGTGTCGGCGGGTGGATCCCGGCTGCCAGTGTGGGCTCTGCTTTAGGCAAAGAGATGCGAAGATTGGCTGCCAGGAATCAGGCAGGTGCAGACCCTGGCGGTAAGGCCTAAGAGGGGCTGCGCATGAGCAAGACCGCCATGCCAGGCCTGAGATGGCCGAGGACCGCGCCTGCCCTCCAGGACCCCGCAGTCTCAAGGCAAGGCTGGAAACCGCCAAACCTTCTATCTGTGGGCACTGTGAGGCCTGGCCATGAGGTCATGCCAGAGGAGGACCAAGAATGAAGGAACAAAGAGAGAGGAATGCCCCCTGACCACTGCCCTGCCCCGAGATGACCTGTCCACTCGCACACCAACCAGAGGCTTACACAACTACTCCTGTATCCCCACCCCTTTCCTTGCCCCATAAAATGCTCTAGCCTGTAAGGAGGCAGCTTTCTGAGACTCATGGGCTCTCTCCCCGTCAGATGCCTCCTTCCAGGTTTTACTCCTAAATAAAGCCTGTTCCCTGCTGTCAGGATGTGTTTTCTTTGTCCCCATAGATCCCAACACTATCCAAGGTAGAATGGCCCAGATGTCAGATGGGATCCTGGGTCCTGGCGGTTCTAGGCCAAGTTTAGTCAGGCTGATGCCTGCTAATCTGGGGAGGGAGCCGGGCATAGTGGCGCACGCTTGTAATCCCAGTACTTTGGGAGGCAGAGACCGGAGGATCCGGGTTCATGGCCAGCTTCAGCGTTCTCTCTCTCTCTTTCTCTCTCTCTCTCTCTCTCTCTCTCTCTCTCTCTCTCTCTACCTAGTGAGGCCCTCTGCAACTTCGTGAGACCCAGTTTCAAAATAAAGTATAAAAAATAGGGCCGGGGGCGTAGCGCGGAGGTAGAACACCCCTGGGTTCAATCCTTGGTACCGCAAAAAAAAAAAAAAAATCTGGGGAGGGGCTCTTCTCTGGTGCTCGTCTGCCTCTGGCTTTGGTACCCCCAAACTGTCCCCATTTCACCCCACAGGAGCCGAAACACAAGACGTGGCCTTTCTCGATTGTCTACAGGAAACCTCACAGACTGGGAGTCCAGGGACTCCATTGAAGATTGGGGACTTTGGGAGGGAATCATTTTCTGGCACATGTCAGCTTCTGGAACCTTTTATGTCCTCAACTTTGCCCTTCTCCTCTTTTTTGCCCAAGCTCCAAAACCTTTCCCTGCTTTTTTTCCATTTATTTATTAGCCGGGCATGGTGGGGGAGGCTGAGACAAGAGGAATGCAGGTTTGAGACCAGCCTCAGCAACTTAGTGAGGCCCTCTGCAACTCAGTGAGACCCTGTGTCAAAATAAAAAACAACAACAAAATAGGGCTGGGGGTATAGCTCAGAGGTAGAATACACCTGGGATCCATCCCAAGTAACACACACACACACACACACACACACACACACACACACCAAATAATAATATATTTATTTACTTATTTATTAAAAACTTTTTTGTAGTACTTGGGATTGAACCCAGGGGCTTTCTACCTCTGAGCTACCCCCCCCCCATCCTATTTATTTTTTATTTTGAAACAGGGCTTCGCTAAGTTGCTGAGGCTGGCTTCGAACCTGAGATCCTCTTGTCCGAGTCTCCCAAGTACTGGGATTACAGGCATGTACCACCACGCCCAGCTCATTTTTTATTTTGAAACATGGTTTCCCTAACTTGCTGAGGGTCTTGCTAAATTGCTGAGGCTGGCCTCAAAACTGCAATCCTCCTGTCTCAGCCTCCCAAGTACTGGGATTATGGGTGCACATCACCATGCCCGGCTGGCCTTGTCCCTTTTGTTAATGCAGGTTACTTCTCTCCAGTTCCTCCTTCCATGTTTTTTTCCCTTAAATGCTTCTAGCGCCCCAGCAAAGCAAGGAGCTCCTCATTGATCAAGTTAAAAAAAAAACTCTAAGAAACATAACTGTTCCTTATATTTTTCCTTTTGGGAAAACATGTGTCTTATTTGCAGCATCAGACGCGGTCTCCTTCGGAAGCATCTCTCGGCATCCTGTGATTCTGCTGAGCCTCCTTAAGGTTCATCTTCTCCTTCGCCAGGTGCCTCTCAGGACGCACGCGGCCACGTGCCTGGGGTGAACCACGGCCACGCTCTGCTTCTGTTCTGCTTTCTGCACTAGAGACCGAGCGTCTCACCCAGTGCGATGTTAGGTCTGATCGCACGTCATTATGCGGAGCCGGCTCCTTGCAAGTACCTTCTGGCTTGTTTTCCTGAGAGCTAATTAAATAAGGCATTTCAGTGTAGTCGAGAAAGTTCCTCTCATAAAAAAGCTCCCAGGACTGTAGATCTTTGCTTCAATTTTTTTTGGGGGGGGGTAGTGGTGGGAGAGTAGTTGGAGTACAAGTGAAAACTGATTACAAATAAGAAGCCTGGCTGGGTGTGGTGGCACATGCTTGTAATCCCAGTACTTGGGATGCTGAGACAGGAGGATCTGAGTTTGCAACCAGCCTCAGCTACTTAGTGAGGCCTCCGCAACTTAGTGAGACCCTGTTTCAAAATAAAGAATAAAAAATAGGGCTGGGGGTGTAGCTCGGAGGTAGAATGCCCCTGGGTTCAATCCCCAGTACAGCAAAAAAACAAAACAAAACAAAACAAAACAAAACAAAAGGAGCCTGAATCAGATGAAGCAAATTCTGCTGTGTGAACGGGGCTTAGAAAATCGAGGCAGCCTGGGATTCACACCAGGGACTTGGTTTTCTGCTCACACAAGGAAAATCCCGGGCCAGTCTCATTGTCTATGCTAAGCAAGCTGAGGGTTCAAGAATGTGATTTTAGTTTTGTAAAGATTGCTCTTTTCCAAATAATGTGATTTTTCCTCCTTCAGATCATCTTGAAGTAAAAATGGAAAGGTTGGATACCTTAAATATTTTAAATATTTTTGTATGCATTTCCGTGTAGTCACTAAATCCCCCCAGACTAGATTCAGAGTTTTGTCTTTCTACTTGGTTCCGGCCTCTGCTGTATATTCTCTGCACTTAAAATGAGAGATGACTTTTAATCAGAATTTTTTAGGTTTTGGAGAAGTTTTTCCTTCTCCTCACATACTCCCCTCCCCCACTCTCCCTTTTAGCTCAGCCAATCACAGCGCCTCTTACAGGCTTTACTTCAAGCTGAACTGTTCAAGAAATCTCAGTGGCCCGGGGACCTGCCCGTCACAGGAGCCCCTCAGCAACACTGACTGCAGAATTTGCAGGGCCCTTTGCAACGTGAAAACACAGTGTGTCTTGAAAAAAAAAATTATCAGGGATTTCAAGATGCTAGTAGCAGAGCAGGGGTCCTCTAAGCACAGGGCCTTGTGTGACTGCCAGGTGTCACCAAGAAGCCCGAGTACAGGTGGTTACTTTTTATTTTATATTTTATTTTTTTGGTATTGGGGATTGAACCTAGGAGCATTTTACCTCCAAGCTACACCCCGGTCCTTTTAATTAATTTATTATTTAATTTATTAATTTTTTATTTTGAAACAATGTCTCGCTAAGTTGCTGAGGGTCTCGCTAGGTTGCCAAGGCTGGCCTCCAAACTGTGATCCCCCTGTCTCAGCCTTCCAAGGACTAGGATTGCAGGCATGTGCCACCGTGCCTGGCCCAGGGGGTTACTTCATGACCCAGGCAGACGCTTTGCCTCGGGGTCTCTGGCTGTGGCCTGGATGTCCATGACGGAGTTAGAACTGGTGTCAAGTTCAAATGTTAGGCCTTTGTTGCTTTTGTCAATACAATGCAGAAGACTTTGCAAATGGTGTTTTTCCACCCCGCTTATGGGATGGATTTACTCATTACAGGGCATCAGTGGATTTTTTTTTTTTTTGGTACTGGGAATTGAACCCAGGGGCATCTACCTCCAAGCTACACCCCCACCCCCAGCCCTATTTTTTATTCTTTATTTTGAAACAGGGTCTCACTAAGTTGCAGAGGGCCTCACTAAGTAGCTGAGGCTGGCCACGAACCCGGATCCTCCTGTCTCAGCCTCCCAAGTACTGGGATTACAAGCGTGCACCACCACGCCCGGCTACGAGTGGTTTTGACCCTTGGGACATTGGTAATGTCTGGAGACATTTTTGGTCGGTTCACAACCGGGAGTGGGGTGGGGCAGATATGGCTGGCAGCTGGTGGGTGGAACCCAGAGATGTCACTAATCATCCTGTATGGCACAGGACAGTCCCCTGCAACAGAGCGGCATCCAGCCCAATGTCAGGACATGCCGAGGTGTGGTGGAGAAACCCCGCTGCGTTACATCCTGGGACGCACCCACTCTCTGGATGTGTGCACGGAGACCTAGAGACGCCCAACACTCTTATCTATTACTTCTTTGTAGTTAAAACAAATCCATCTTGTTCCAGGAAGGAACGGTCAGCATAATTCCTGAAGATACATGCAGCATAAAATAAAAATAACGAAGGAATCAGGGACACTGTATTTTCAAGGGCACGCCATAGACCGAGGACATATTTTCAGGCTTCAGTTTGGCGCGGTTAGCGCTCGTGCACTGGGCCAAGCCAACATCGCTTTAGCGGTATCTTGTCTCTCTTTCCTGATTTAGAAAAGGCAAAGCCACCTGCCGCCATGAAAAATACCTTCTAGAAGCTTCCGGGTAATTGGGTGATATTTCTAGATTTGTCTCCCTGTCTAATGTACATCAGTTAAACTTTTGACTCTTCGGTGCTTTCGGGAGAAAGTAATAATCGGAAACTAAATCGACCTGCCTTTTTTCCTCCCCCTTTGGCCCCGTATTTGTAAAGATTAATCTTCAGTGCCCACGAACGCCGGGTGATTTGCGGAAACGTCAGCGCTTTATCAATATCCTCCTGCCCTCCACGGATCAAGCCCGCATTGAGGCGCTCACTGCCGTCTGCTGGGAACAGCCCGGGGACAGGGAGGGAAGGGAACGGGCCACTGTGAGCGGCCACCTCGCCGAGCAGCGTCTGCCGTTTTGGGAGATGAACTTGAACATCCCTGCTGGGCCCGGCCAGTCAGAGAGGGGCCGGGAGGTGGGTGCCGCGGCTGAGTCGCCGCGTGGAATAAATCCTATGGTGGCGCCCCTGGGCGAAGTGTTGGTGTGACGGTCCCCTGGATTGCTTTTCTTCTTGTCTCACTGTTCCGTAGCCCTCTGCATACCTTTGTGACCTCTGCCCAGCTGCCGCCGAAGGCCATGAGCATTGTTTTTGGTGGAGAAGAGCCTGTGTGCATCCACAGGTCAAATGCTGCGCACGGTGCTTATTGGGGCGGAGGTGCCCACTCTGTGCGCTGGGCACTTTGTGGAAATTAACTCTGGTTTTTCTTGGCAGCTTGTGATGGTTCCTCGTCGCTCTTCTAGTTTGATTTATGAAACCCGGATGGATGGGATTGCTCTTGGCTTTGGGGAACGTTTCTTTCAATACCTTCTGGTCACTCACTCCGTCCCAGCTGTGCTGAACTTCTGTCTAGCGCCTGGATGGACTCTGCTAGGCCCTTGCACGGGCCGTGCCCTGGGCTCAAACCATTTCACTTGTGTTCCCTTACCGACATCTTGCAAAGTATAACGGGATGGCCCATGACTTTAGATCCCAGAAGGGCTTACTCTAATGGCTTGAACAGGCGGGGCTTTGTTTGGCTTGAACAATAGTCTCAGTGGTAGGTAATCCGTGGCTGGTAGCGTGAGACTGAGACGCCACTGGGAACCTCAGATTTCTCATTGTCCTGTCCTTCCGTGCAGTTCCCATCCTCATGGTGGCAGAAGGGCTGCTCCACCTCCGTGCATCATGTCAGCAGGCATGGCAGCCGAGGAAAGACAAAGGGCTAGAGGTAGACTCTAAATTCCTTTTTTTGGCCACAGCTATGCCGGATGGCCAGCCCTAGCTGCAAGAGATCCTGGCAAAGGTTTTTACCTGGGTGTGTTGTTGCCCTGGGGTGGGGGGATACATTAGGATTCTGTTAATAAGGAAGAGGGAGGGAATGGAGATCGAGAACTCTTCTTCTTTCATATCCTTAGCACTCAGTTGAGATGCCACTCATCTGAGAGGTCCTTTCTGAAGCCCCAGGGCTGAGTTGGGCTGTGCAGGCATTAGGAGAGCCCATGGGTGACACTGGGATCATGTGAAACTATGATTCTATTGTCCTACCTGGGTCATAAGCTCCAGGAGTAGGAGGACTGGGTCTATGTTATTCACAGTTGTATCCCTGGTGCCCGACATAACTACAGCTATGTAGTAGATACTCAAATGCTTGTGAAATACATAAAAACAGTTACTAATCATTAAACCATAAAAAATGAGCTGTATCGTGTCATAGAAGGTGGCACCTGCTATGAAAAAAATATGAGGCGAGGGAGTGAGCCATGTGTGTATCAGAGGCAGAACATTTCTAGGCAGAAAGGATGTCCCGTGCAAAGGTCCGGTGGCAGGGTCTCCTGTGTTCAAGGGAGAGCAAGGAGGAGGGTGTGGCTGGATGACAGCGAGTGAGGGGCATGAGGCGGAGGGGCAGGTTTGGAGGAACGATCGGGGTCTCAGTTTTGGGTATGTTATCTTTGAGCAACTCAGAAGCAGAGGAGAACCCTTCAGGGTTCTGAGAAGTCAAGCATGTTTGTATAAACTGGTTTGTGCAATCGTAGAGGCAGAGAAATACCACGATCTGCTATCTGCAAGCGGGAGAGCCAGCAAGGCTGACCGTCTAAGTCCCACTTCAAATCCAGCGCTCCAAGAACCAGGAGCTCTGACGTCCGAGGGCAGGAGAAGGAGATGTTCCAGCTCAAACAGAGAGTGAATTTACCCTTCCTCCACCTTTCCTTCTATGTCTGCTGTTGACAGACTGCCTGAAGCCCCCTCACATGGCCCAGGGCGATCTATACCACCCGCTGAGTCAAGTGCAAATCTCTCCCAGAATCGCCCAGAAATCATTTTAGCCAGCTATGTGGGCACCCCTTAGCCCAGGCACGTTGACACGTACGGGTAACCATCACGCTTCCCCATTTTCCCACTCCTGTCTCTCAGTCAAAGCCCTGGCGACCAGCTGGCCCATTGAGTTAGAGGGTCTAAGATATAAACCCAAAGGGTTTTAGGAGAAACTACAGTCTTACACTGTCAGATGGTGTGGCGATCACTTGGGTTGAAATGGAGCCATTTCATACGTGACAGTCATCTTTGTCACAGCGACAGCAGAGGCCTGCTGATGAGCCCATCCTTGTGAAGAACAAGAGCGTGCTTGGGAGTCAGACAGCGACCTTGGTTCAAATCCTGGCTCTGCCACTCACGGCCGAGTGTCCTCAGGTGAGAGAGACGACCTCCCTGAGCGTCGTGCCCGATCTGTGAGATGAAAGTAGTGACGGTGCCCTCCCTCAGGGCGGAGGAGCTGATGCCCGTGTGTGGTTTGGCGTGGTGCTGCTCCAAAGGGTGCTGAGATGTTTTTTGACTCTCTGTGTCTCCAAAATACTCACGGTGGACCACCGCTCCGGCCTCATATTCTCATAGGACCATACCGTGGTCATCAAAAACATCCTGCGCGTTCTGTGATGCCCGATATCCATCCCTCTAGGACCCTCTCAAGTTTCTTCTTACAGGTGCTTTTGGGAACTGGTCCAGGCTATGGGATGCTCTGTCCTGTCCAGATTCCGGGACGCAGAGATACAGAGAGAGTCAGATCCCCGGGCAAGGCTGGGGCCCACGGGTGCTCTCGGGCGGGGGCAAAGCGCATCACAAGATGGCGCTATTTGGCCACCACTGTCAAGCGGCTTTGCTGTTTCCATTTTCTTTCTTGATGTGAAATGTGTGATTTCCAAACAGCCCCAGAAGGAATAGAACTGTGACTTGTGTCCCACAGTTAAAAAGGTGATTTCTCATACCTCGGAGCATCCTGCCACATCGACCGCAGTGAAGATTCCCACCTCCGCATCCAGGGGAACCGGCTGGAGGATTCGCCCTTGCCAACACCCCCATCTGTGCAAATAACTTGGCACTTGCCGTAGACATTTTGGGTCCAAACACTGCCTCTGCCTTTTTTGGATTGTGTTTTATATATTGGATTAGAGTATGAAGCCACTGAGCGCAGCTAACCTAGGTGAAGCTCTATAGAGCTGCTGGCACAGTAGTCTCTTCCCTGGGCTGCGGGATCCACGCGGCTCCTTGGAAAGCTGAAAAGCCCAGGTTTGAAGCAGCCCTGCTCCATTTCCATACCAACGGAGGGGAAAGCAATCCATCCTCGAAGGCCAAGCGTCAGTTCTCTCTGTTTCTTCCTGGAAATGCTCTTGACGGTGGCCGGGGAAGTCATCCGTCTCGTCTTGCTCTTGGCAGCCTCTGGTTACTCAGAGCTGGTCCTCCTGTTCCCCCGGTTAGGCAGGGGACAGCGCTCAGCTCAGAGGTCCAGCTTGTGAGCCAGGTTCATCACAGAGACAAGAATTATAGCCTGAGTAAGAAAGTTGGTGGGATCGCGTGCCTGGGCTTGCGCCCTGCTCTCCCTCACTCTGACTCCTGCCGAGGAGTGTAGAGGAGACGAGGTCACACGATAGACTGACGTGGATGACTTAACCAAATTTTGTAACCAATATGGGCTAAGTTGGCTACACATTACATTAGATTCTCAGATAGACAAGTGCAAAGACAGTGCCATGACTTAAAAAAAAATCAATAACAAACATCAATTCTTATTTATTTATTTATTTTTGTGGTACCGGGGATTGGCCCCAGCTCTATTTTTTATTCTTTATTTTGAAACAGGGTCTCACTAGGTTGCGGAGGGCCTTACTAAGTGGCTGAGGCTGGCAGTGAACTTGGCTCCTCTGTCTCTGCCTCCCAAATGCTGGGATTACAAGCGTGCGTCACCACGCCTGGCTAAACATCGATTTTTTTTTTTGTGGTACCGGGGATTGAACCCAGGGGTGTTCTACCTCCGCGCTACACCCCCGGCCCTATTTTTTATACTTTATTTTGAAACCGGGTTTCACTAAGTCGTGGAGGGCCTCACTAAGTAGCTGAGGCTGGCCGCAAACCCAGATCCTCCGGTCTCCGCCTCCCAAGTACTGGGATTACAAGCGTGCGCCACCACGCTCGGCCTCAATTCTTAAACAGTTAAACCTTATTATTTACAAATGTATTATTATTATTATTTATTATTATTATTTTTGCAGTACTGGGGATTGAACCCAGGGGCATTCTACCTCCGGGCTATACCCCCAGCCCTATTTTTTATTCTTTATTTTGAAACAGGGTCTCACTAAGCCATACCCGGCTAAAAATGTATTATTTTTAGCATCTACTTATTCTCTCATTCATCATTTGTGCAGATATCTTTTTAACAAAGGCGTTTACAAATTAGTTTCATATTGCTATTTATCTATAAAA
The DNA here is from genome assembly GCA_004027185.1 of Glis glis. NCBI lineage: Eukaryota > Metazoa > Chordata > Mammalia > Rodentia > Gliridae > Glis > Glis glis. The sequence goes on along the minus strand of PVJS01044016.1, from coordinate 6,178 downwards.
TAGATATTACATATGGCTCAAAATTTGAAAGGTGCAGGCCGGGCGTGGTGACACATGCTTATAATCCTAGTATTTGGGGGGCTGAGGCAGGAGGATCACAGGTTTGAGGTCAGCCTTGGCAACTTAACAAGACTCTGTTTCAAAGTAAAAAATAAAAAGAGCTGGGTGTGTAGTTCAGAGGTAGAATGCCCCTGGGTCCAATCCCCAGTACCAAAAAATAAATAAAAATTGAACAGCACAAGTGACTATCGTGAAAGGTAGTTTCTGCTTCACCCTAGTCCCAGTCATTCTGTTCTCGCCCAGGAGGGTCATCCATTGTTGATAGTTTCCTATGATCCCTGGTAGAAATATTATATACTTGTAGCCAGGCGTGGTGGCACATGTTTGTAATCCCCCCAAAAAACCAAGTATTATATACTTACAAATGCATATCCACACATCTGTCCGTTCATCCGTCCATCCACCCACCTATCCTCCCATCTCCCTCCCTATTTTCTAGGAATGGAGAAAGGTAGTCATAATCTGGTTTTATTTTTTTTTGTTTTTTGCAGTACTGGGGATTGAACCCAGGGGCATTCTACCTCCGAGCTACACCCCCAGCCCTATTTTTTTATTCTTCATTTTGAAACGGGGTCTCACTAAGTTGCAGAGGGCCTCACTAAGTAGCTGAGGCTGGCCGCGAACCCGGATCCTCCTGTCTCAGCCTCCCAAGTACTGGGATAATCTGGTTTTAGACAGTAGATCAACTTGGCTCTGCTGGTGAGCCAGTTCTTGCTGGTTGGCCAGCCACTCCAAGGCTGTAGTGTTGAAACGGCAGCTCTGTCGGAGAAGCGCACAGTTGAAAAACGGGGGCGGCCCTTCAGGTTTATTGTGGCCTAGCCCCATGGGCTTGTGTTTGACTTCAGGGGAGAAGGAGATTTTTAATAAACGAGGAGAGAGAAAGGAGAAGTGAGACAGGGAGGCGCCAGGGAAAGGGTGGCTGGAGTCGGACATTCCTGGATCCATATCCCATCGCTGCCCCCAGTAACTGTTATATGACGAGCCGACGCCACTTCCTGGAATCTCGATTTTCCTGTCTCTGAAATGGGAATAGCTCTGCTTTCTTCTGCAGGTTAAAAAACTAGAGCAAGGCCTACATACGGCAACCACTCATATCATGATAACCACTGTTCACGTTATTAATTACCCATGATTCTTCCCTCTTTTTTTTCACATAAGTGAGATCTTTAGGTCGACGATTCAAGACACAGTGTAATGTAGAGTCAGGGTTGGGGGTAAAGGTGCGTGAAACGGAACAGGGACTGGGCGTATGGGATGGAGGGATGGCAGAAGACTTCTTCCACTGGAACGGGGGTGGGAGATTTGTTCAAAGCTATGAGAAACAGTACCCTGGATTTCCCTGTGGTTGGGTCCCTGGTTTTCGGCAGCACCCCCACAGCATCTCTGGGGAAATCTCCCCCCACCCCGACCCGCTGCCTCTGGCAGGGCAGGATTATGGGCTCCCGGCCTTTGGCCTCGCCCTCCGTTCCCTGCCTTCTGTTGAATCTCTCTGAAACGCTTGCTTCAATCTCCCGTCAGGGTGAGTTCCGCAGCACCCCAGGCTTCCCGTGGGAGTCCTTCTTGACTCCTCTGCACACATCTAAGTCTCGTGGTTTAGACGCCTCAGCGTGCCCTGCACCCTGTCCCTGGGAGCGTGTCCCTTTCCTTCATCCAGCTTCCTCCTGTTCTTCAAGATGCAGCTGAGACCCTCTTCAGTGGCATTTCCAGGACTCCACAAGAGGAAGCACCTGGTCTCAGGTGACAGGATGTCTTCCTTCTCTCTCTCTCTCTCTCTTTTTTTTTTTTTTTGCGGTACTGGGGATTGAACCCAGGGGCATTCTACCTCTGAGCTCCACCCCCAGCCCTATTTTTTTCTTTATTTGGAAACAGGGTCTCATTAAGTTGCAGAGGGCCTCACGAGGTTGCTGAGGCTGACCTCGAACCTGCGATCCTCCGGTCTCAGCCTCCCAAGTACTGGGAATACAAGCGTGCGCCACCACGCCTGGCTGACGTCTCCCTTCTCACGAGCAATGCCCGGCACACCGTGGACGCTTCCGTACCCCTCTTTCCAGGAGATGGCCCACAGGGGAGAGAGGGATCAGGGGGCGAGGGTGGTGGCTACGGTCTTACATCCCTGTGAAAGAGGGAGCCGGGCCAGTGACATTCACTTTGGTGACTGCGATGTTACAGTATGATCCTTTGCGGTGGGAGGCTGCTGGCCGTGGTGAGCCAACACCGGGAACCCAAGGTCCTTGGTAAGGGTTGTCCCTGTCCCCAGTTCACAGGGAGAGGGAGGAGATCATCATATTCTAATTTAGTTTGAGTGTTTCATTTTTTTTTCTTTTTGTCTCTGCTTGGATTTTAAAAGAGATGAAAAAGCCAGGCATGGTGACTCATACCTGTAATCCCAGTATTTGGGAGGCTGAGACAGGAGAATCACAGGTTCAAGGCCAGCCTCAGTAATTTAGCGAAATCCTTAGCAACTTAGTGAGACCCTGTCTCAAAATGAAAAATAAAAAAAGGGCTGAGGGTGAGTCAGGCATGGCGGCAAACCCTTGTAATCCCAGTACTTGGGAGGCTGAGACAGGAGGATCCAGGTTCACAGCCAGCCTCAGCTATTTAGTGAGTCCCTCTGCAACTTAGTGAGACCCTGTTTCAAAATAAAGAACAAAAGAAAAAAATAGGGCTGGGGGTGTAGCTCGGAGGTAGACTGTCCCTGGGTTCAATCCCCAGTACCGCAAAAAAAAAAAAAAAAGGCTAAGGGTGTATGAGGGTGTAGCTTGGAGATAGAAGGCCTCTGGGTTCAATTCCCAGGACCAGGAAAAAAAAAGATTAAAAAAATGGAGTTATGGAGTTATACAGATGGCTTTGCCCTCCGTTCTGAGCTTGGCTTTTTATTTTTAGACCACTCTATCCAGTTCATCGTAGGATACAGGTTTTTAAAATCAAGTTTATTATAGGAAACAGTTTTCATCAAACTACAAATTAAACAGTGGACTTTTAGTATCATCTAACATTTTTAAATTTCGAATGAATTTTTGATTTATAGAAAAGATGCGGTGTGAGTAGGGAACTCCCACAAACCCCTCCTCGTGTCCTCCAATCTTGTCATCTCATGCGACGGAGGCACATTTGTCACAACTTAAAGACGTCAACCCTGGAGTCTGTGCACTAAGTTCCGGACTTTACTGGTTTTTCTACTAATGTCCTTTTCTGTCCGGAATCCAATGCAGAAGCAGTCTCAGGTCTCTATAGTCTCTTCTGGTCTGTGACAATTTCTCAGTGTTTTCCTTGGGTCTCTCCTTGAGAGTGCTGAGGATTAGGGGTCAGGAATTTGATAGACTTGGTGATTATAACCTAGGTCTGAAGCTGGGCGTGGTGGCGCATGCTTGTAATCCCAGTACTTGGGAGGCTGAGACCGGAGGATCCGGGTTCGCGGCCAGCCTCAGCTACTTAATGAGGCCTTCCGCAACTTAGCGAGACCCTGTTTCAAAATAAAGAATAAAAAATGGGTGGGGGTGTAGCTCGGAGGTAGAATGCCCCTGGGTTCAATCCCCACTACTGCAAAAAAACAAAACCAAAACCAAAACAAAAGAAAACCCATTACCGATAAGCTCCTCTCCTGGAATTTACCAGCGACAGGCAGATTTCAGATGTGTGAGCCATCTTTGGTACTCCTAGGACTGGTGAGACCCACTGTGGGGACACAGGCCTCAGGAATCCTGGTGCTTTCTTTGGTGGTGGTTTTGCCTGGAACACAGAATTAGGCAAGTCTTTGGCCAAGGCCACGGCCAAGCCAGTAGGATCGGGGCTAAAAACAATTCCAGATTTACTTCCCTGCCATGGGAGGCTGAGCTCCCAGTCCCAGCCCGCGTGCAGCCTGCTTCACCGAATAATGAGGCTCGCGTGCTTCGGAAGGTGGCTGACCTTTGGAGCAAATTATCCAAGGAAATCTGATTAGCTAGTTCACTGGGTTCCTGCAAAATGGATCTGGTGTATTCCTGCAGCAGAAATGTCAGCATAATTGAAGTTCCTGGAGCTCAAAGACCTTCTTTCTTGTTGTTTCTGTCCTTTGAAAAAAAAAAAGAAAAAAGAAAAAAACCAAACAAACAAAACCCAATCCTCCACAGAGTTATTCTTTGATTTCAATTCTTTGCTTTTGCACATGGTTCAGAAGCTGTTTCTGACTGCATTTACAACTTTATTAATCAGGGGAACGGCCCGATCATCATTTAAACAAACAAGCCAAAAAGAAGAAGAAGAAGAAAAAAAAACCCATCCCCAAACAGATGACGCGAGCTTAATGGAGATGGCCCAGCCAAAGACCTTAAATAAATAAACTGACTTTAATTCGCGGGAAAGCGCGTGGGGTGGTAATTACTCGAGGCCGTGCGCCGTGCGATGTAACCGAATTCGAAACTCGCTAATTTCATTATTTTAATGGAAGTCTGCAGCCCATCCATTAGGCTGACGTATGACTAGCCATTAGTAACAGTTCATTTCCAAAGCTACGGCGGATAAAGGGTGATTGGGAATGAGCGAGGGCCAGTCCTGGAGGAAGCTGACAATGCTCAGCAGGGGACCCCAGGGTGGGACTCACGGAAGAGGCAGAGACGCAACTCGGAAAATTACCAACTGGGGATGAAGGCAGCCAACCAGGAAAGCGCCAAAACACAGGCCCGGGGGCCAGAGACACTGTTCTGGTATGGATCTGACATGTCCCCAGAGTGCTTGTGTCCAAAGCTTGGCTCCCAGTTGGTGGTGCTACTGGAAGGTGGTGGACACTTCAGGAGAGACTAGTTCCAGGAGGAAGTAAGTCGCTGGGGATGTTGGGACCCCAGGCCCTTCCGTTCTCTCTCTTTGTTTCCTGGTTGCCACGAGGTGAGAAGCATTCCTCCAGCGTGCTCCCCCTGCCACAGCGCAGAGACAACAGAGCCAAGTGGCCGTGGAGTGAGCCCTCTGAAACAGTGGACCCCAATAAATCTTTCCTTCAGTACCTTGATTTTGTCAGGTGTTTTGTGACAGTAACGGAAAGCTGACTCACGTAGAGACTGAGGTTTAAATTCTGGTCTTGCCAGAATACTTGATGTGTGACCTGGGCAAGTCGCACCCCCACTCTGAGCTTCTGTTGGCCTCTCCGTGAAATAATAATAATAGTTCCTACCTTACAGGGTTGCTTGAGATGATTCAATGAGGTCAGTCCTTACTGTGCTTAGTATAGGGCATGGCAAGTAGTAAGCACTTCATAAAGACCGCTCTGGCGGCGAGGATGGCTGTTATTGGAGAACGGTGTTTTGGGGCTTGGGGATTGTGCTGATGAAGAAACTGAGCTCCTCGGGGGAAAGCCAGTTGTCCAAGTTGTCCTCCTCTTTACTCCCACTCTCAACTCCCAATCTATTGCTCTTAAAAATGATTTTTCTTATTATTCCATTTTGTCCATTGGCCATCCATCCATTCACCACTCAAACACTGAAAAATAAGACAATGCAGTGAGCATTCTCCATCCTCTCCCCGACGCTCCCTCCGCACGGGCAGACATTGCTGTCGGGTTCTTCTGCATCGGTGCAGAATTTCAGGAATATTCGAGCAAGTACCAGTGTGTATACACTCCTCCTTTTAAATCAGCAACCGTTCTTCATACTGCCTTCTTTTTTTTTTTTTTTCGGTACCGGGGACTGAACGCAGGGGCGCTTTACCTCCGCGCTACGCCCCCGGCCCTATTTTTTATACTTTATTTTGAAACCGGGTCTCACGAAGTTACGGAGGGCCTCACTAAGTATAGAGAGAGAGACAGAGAGAGAGACAGGGAGAGAGAGAGAGAGAACTGAGGCTGGCCGCGAACCCGGATCCTCCGGTCTCCGCCTCCCAAAGTACTGGGATTACAAGCATGCGCCACCACGCCCGGCTATTGCCTTCTTATCTTAAGATGTATCTTGCTTATCTTTTCACATTAACATATAGCAAGTCTCCTCCTCCCCTCCTCCTCTTCCTCCTCCTCCTCTTCCTCTTCCTCTTCCTCCTCCTCTTCCTCCTCTTCCTCCTCTTCCTCCTCCTCTTCCTCCTCTTCCTCCTCCTCCTTTTCCTCCTCCTCCTCCTCTTCCTCCTCCTCCTCTTCCTCCTCCTCCTCCTCTTCCTCCTC
>PVJS01044015.1:0-16836 GCA_004027185.1 Glis glis | reverse complement strand
AGTGCTGGTTTGGAAGACATAAAGTCTTTCAGCTTCTGTTTGTCATGGAAGGTTTTTATTTCTCCATCGAATTTGATAGATATCTTTGCTGGGTAGACAAATCTTGGTTGGAGGTTGTTTTCTTTCAGAGTTTGGAATATGTTGCTCCAGTCCTTCCTGGCTTTCATGACTTGGTTTGGAAGGTCAGAAGTGATTCTTATTGGTTTGCCTCTGAATGTTACTTGCTCTTTTGCTCTCGCTGCCTTTAAGATTCTCTCCTTGGCCTCTACATTAGTCAGTTTGATATTATGTGGCGTGGTGAACCTCTTCTCTGATCCTGTCTATTGGGGGTTCTATATGTTTCCTGTACCTGTGTATTGACCTCTCTTTCTATGTTTGAAAAATTTTCTAATATTACTTCTCTGAATAAATTATTGATTCCTTTAGTTTCAGCTTCTAATCCCTCTTCTACGCCTATTATTCTTATGTTTGCTCTTTTAAGACTGGCTGAGATCTCCTCAATGTCCAATTCATGCTGTTGAATTGTTTTTTCTAATTTATATACTATGTGTTCATTTTTGGAGAGGTCATCTTCTAAGAGTGAGATTCTGTTTTCCATGTGGTCTAGTCTATTGTTTATGGTCTGTATTGATGCCTTCATTTCAATTATTGCATCCTTCACTTCCTTCAGAGCTTCTTTTTGATTCCTGCTTATTTGATCCTTCATTTCTATCAGGCTCTCTCTGAATTCTTTTCGGAAATCCTGTATCATTTCCTCTATTGAAGTTCTGAATTGTCCTTCTGGCAATCTTTGCACTTCTGTGTTGGAGGGTTCTGTTGTTGTGGGATTGAGGGGGCTCACTGTTTCTTTGCTATTCTTCCTTTTCATGATTTCAGGCTTCTTATGTTTACACCTTTGTTGCTTTTGGTAGTTCTCTCTCTCTCTCACTCTGTAGGTATCCTATGTCTAATCCCTCTCCCTTTATGTTTTCTTATCCTGGAGGTAGATAGTTGCTACTAGGTGAGCCTTAAAGGTGAATATCCTTTCCTGTATGGTTATTCTCACTTGCTCAGTATAATGTCCATTTGCAGGCCCAATTCTTGGTCTCCTTCAGTGATTGGGACCCTTGCCTGGTGCCACTCACTACCTGTGCAAGCGACCAGTGCCGCTATTGTCCTTCTCACTGCAAGCGTGGATCTCCGTGGTCTCTACTTGGGCTGTCCCTATGTCTCTCTCTATCTACACCTATGGCAGGTGTCACCAGTAGGGGGCCCTGGGCTTGTGTCTCTCTTTGCCTACAGAAGCCACGGGTGTTACCTTGCCCCGATTCTGTGTAAACACGAAACTCCACGTTTTCCACAGAGAGGGCTGGTTTGGTCCAATTTTCCCTGGTACCACAGCTGTATGTCCTGTGGTGCTCCCCGGGGACTCTAAAAGGGTGCTGCGACCCGCAGGCTGCAAGTCTGTCCCACTCAAATGTCGCCAGGGACTGTCTGATTATCCACGCGTCTACCACGTCCCACAGCAGATCCCACTCCCACCTCCGCCGGGACAATCCGCACTGTTCCAGACCCCACAAGTCCCTGTGGCCGCACTGGGTGGTCTCCCCTGGGCGGATCATTGACATATGGTTTCCTTGAGCACTGCTGTTAATCTCTGGGAGGGGGCTCAGTCGCTGCTGCAGGCTCTGGTCAGGCCTCTGGGCCCTGGGGACTCTGCCAAGTGTGGATTGAACTGCTGCACACACCCGTCGCTGATGCTCTGCAGTGCTGGTTTTAGAAGAGCTCTCTGGCTTCCTTGTTGGTAGCCTGCAGAAGCCACAATGTCGGTTGCTGTCAGCATGGTCTGTTCAAGATGGTGCCGCTGCTGCTTCTGCCAACGCAGCAGTTCGGGTCTGTGTCACTTGTGGAAAGAGTCGCTGCTCGCCTACACTGCTGCTATTCTGCAGCTGCTGGATGCACAGCAGGTCGCTGGCATCTCTGCTGGGCTTGTGCAGGAGCCACAATGTTGGTAGCCACTGGCAAAGTCCTGCCAAGATAGCACCGCTGCAGCTGCTGTTGCCGCCACTGTTTGTTCTCTTGAGTATGGAGCAAGCCGCTGCTTGCTTTCATCTCTGCTGACCTGCAGTTGAACTCACAACAGGTCTCTGGCTTCTCTGCTGGAGGCGTGTGGAAGCTGCAATGTCAGTAGTGGCCATTGCGGTCTGGCCAAGATGGCGCCACCACTGTCCCTTAGGTAAGGCGCTTGGAGCTTTTTATTTCCCTCTGCCTTTGTATTTGTCACTCTGAACCTCACTATGATGTATAATTGCAATGCACACACACATAAAACTACACTGAGACTCCATGTAACTCAAGTTAGAATAGCATTCATCAAGAATACCAACAATAATAAATGCTGGTGAGGGTGTGGGGAAATAGGAACCCTTATACACAGTTTGTGGGACTGTAAATAAGCACATCCTGAGATGACATACATATCTCAGGATGTAGAAGGTCTGGCGTGACACCACTTCTGTCACTTCTCTGGATATGTCTTTATATAATTTCTAATTTTGTGATCATGATAGTTCTTCACATACACAACTTGAAAAAAAGACGATGGGTGTGGTGTCAGCAGGATGGCAGACTAGCCAGCTCCTACGCCTGGTTCCCTTGTGGAAAAACAGAATATGCAACAACATATGGACAAAAGCTACTGCCACTCAGGTAGGAAACTCATGGTGTCTTGCTTGCCTTTGGTTCACCCTCTGCCCAGCACAGAGTGGCATAGTTTGGGGGAAGCCAGACAATTCCCGGTTCCTCCTGTGGATGAAAGGAGAAGAATGGAGATATCTGGTGATGTTCTGGCTTGTCTGGGGACTGTCTGCAGGACTGAGTTCTGTCTTGTCTGACTCAGAGTGTTGATGGGAATGGGGGCATAGTTTGGCTGTCAGGTTGGCATCCACTGAAAGCACCACCACCCTATGGAGCCCTAGGAAGTCTGAAGACCTGCAGGTGCTCAGTAGGAGAGATTACAGATAGAAGAATGCATAGAAACCCAAGATTTCTGAGAAGAAACAAGGGTGAGGCTCTTTGGGAACTCAATTTTTTAAGAGTAGCCACATGCATTGGGAAGTGGAGTAAAAGCACACATACACACCCAAGAAAGACACATCTCCATGAAGTGTTTGAGAGGACCCTGGTCCTTTAGCGAAGCGCTTCCCCCCTGATTACTGAAGATTTTGACCCTGCACAAAGCCAGTCTATAAAGGTTGGGAGAGGTGGCTAATATTTCAAAAGCCCAAATTTTAATAAAAGATCATAAGGCACTTAATTAAACAGGGAAACATAGTTCTTCCAACGTGGCAGGAGAACACCTCCAGTAATGTACCCCAAGGAAGCTCAGTACTCAGACTTATTTAACAATGGACTTGAAACTGACTTAAATATGCTTTATGTGTGAGGAGAGAATATGGACAGAAAACTAAACAAAACAAGGAAATAATTTAGGAACAAATAAAGAATATCAGAAATGTGGTAGATATTATTCGTGTAAAGAACCAAACAAATTCTGGAACTGGAAAATACAATAACTTAATTGGAGAAGTCGCTAGAAGGTTTCACCAACAGACATGATCAGACAAAAGAAAGAATCAAAGAACTTGAAGACATTTCACTTGAAATTGTGGATTCAGAGGAGCCAAAAGAAAATAAGTAAGAAGAAAGGTGAACAGAGCCTGAGGGGCTTACAGGATACCACTATACACACCATAGGGTTCTCAGAAAGAGAAGAGCGTTTACTTGAAGATATAATGTCTGATAATTTTCCCAGTTTGAAGAAAGGAAAGGATATAAGAAGGATAAACTCAAAAAATCCACACTGAGACACATTGTAATCAAACTGTCAAAAGTCAAAGAGAAGCTGGGCGTGGTGGCACACTCTTGTAATCCCAGTACTTGGGAGGCTGAGACCAGAGGATCCGGGTTCGCGGCCAGCCTCAGCTACTTAGTGAGGCCCTCTGCAACTTAGTGAGACCCTGTTTCAAAATAAAGAATAAAAAATAGAGCTGGGGGTGTAACCCAGAGGTAGAATTCCCCTTGGTTCAATCCTCAGTATCACCAAAAAAAAAAAAAAGTCAAGGAGAAAATCTTAAAAACAATAAGATGAAAGTCACTTGTCACATACAAAGGAATCTCTGTAAAATAATCAGTAGATTTCTCAGTATAAACAATGGCAGGTAGATGACAGTGGAATGACATGCTTAAAGTGCTAAAAGAAAAAAACTATCAACTAATCTTAAATGTGCCCCGCTATGGTTTATAATTAAAATGTCCTCCAAATGAACATTTTGGAAGCATGCCCGCAATACAACGACATCCAAGGTAGGGCATGGCTTGAGGGTGTGGGTCACTGGGGGTGTGGTCTTACAGACTATATATATTTATGGCCCTCTTCTTCCTGTCTCTGTTTTCAGTAGCCATGCTGTGAGGTCCTGGGTGTCTTTATATGGCAGAAGGGACAGAAGGGCTGAACTCACCCCTCAGGCCCTTTCGGAAGGGCCCCAATCCTATACCAAGAGGGGTTGCCTTAGGGCCTGACCACCTCCTAAGCATCCTACCTCCTAATGCCATCACTGGGGGTGAGGTTGTAACACATGAATTTGGAGGCACGGGAATAGAGAAACCACAGCCCCTGCAGGATGTGCATGCCCTCATGCTGACTGCCCCCTCTGAGGGAGGAGCACTGAGCCTCCAACCACCAGAACCAGGTCACAGATCCAGCTCCAAGTCAGGGCCCGAACCCAACTGTGGAAATCTCTGGAACTCCCTGGGTGTAGCCAGAAACATCCCTCAAACAGTGAGAAAGAAATCCTTCTGTCTCACTGACCCCTTCACTAAACAAGAAGCGGAGCTCTGTGCGAACGAAAGATTTGGGGACCGGATGCTCCCCGTTTAGGAATAACTGCGCTGCAGTTCTGAACGTGAATGGGGCCTGAGCCAGGAGAGCATCCAAACTGGCAAGAGGCTGAGCACAGGCCTCCCCTCAGCCTCTGCCGCAGGTGTGCAGATGAAGGCAGCAGTGTCTGCCACAGGGACACACGCAGCCGGGACCCTTGGCAGGAGGATCTTGACACATCCAGGCTTTTCTCTGACCCCCCGGAAGCCATGAGAGTAACAGAAGCAGCTGCAAACCCTCCGTGCAGGTCAGCGAGGGCGCGGCTCCTGCACCCGCCACACGTCACTCAGCATCACCTCCGGCTGGAGTCTGCCCTCCCCTGCCCACCTGCAGTGCCCTCCTTCCTGACTGGGCAGCTCCTGGGGTCAGGGACTGAACTCAGCAGGTCGTACCCACAGGAGTTCACCACCCTCCCACCTCCGTCTTACGTAGGCGGTGACACTTTTCCCCATCCGACAGAGTGCAGTCAGGTGTGTGTGTTGGGGGGGGTCCTGGGGCTGCCTCACCAGGCAGATCACCCCTGGTCCCCACACACCTACGTATTTCTCTGCATCTGCTGCTCACCTTGAACCTCAGAGACAACTTGTGAAAGCTCTTGTGTATTTCCCAGTGAAGCCTTTCCTGCTCTTACGAGCAACTTGACCTTCCAGGGGTGAGGTGACTAGTACAGGAGAGGGCAGAGAATGCCGGAAGCCATACCTGACAGCAGTCATTGAAGTTGTTAGGAAGAAATCCCCCCAGTCCCAGTATCACTGAGCCACCAATCAATGACTGGCAACAGGAGGGCACAGGGGCACCCCATACCTGCGGCTGATGCCAGCACTATGGGCCCAGGGATGACACCCCTCCTAAGGCGCCTGGCAGTGTCCTGCCTGTGCGACATTGTCCCAAGGAGACCTGCCCCCCACTGCTGCAATACACAGGGTCCTGACACCGCCTCCTCAGTCCAGGTGGCCTCCATAGCCAAGTATCTTCTAAAACACAAAGCTTAAGAGGACAGTTTACCAAGCTGGTGTCCTCTAAACAAAAATTGTTAATAGTCACAAATTGTTCTTTTAAGCTTATATTTATATGTTCTTAAATTATATTATGACCATATTTATTTATTTTTGTTTCATGGTACAGGGGATTGAACCCAGGGACATTCTACCTCCGAGCTACACCCCCAGCCCTATTTTTTATGCTTTATTTTGAAACAGGGTCTCACTAAGTTGCAGAGGGCCTCACTAAGTAGCTGAGGCTGGCTTTGAACCTGCAATCCTCCTGTCTCAGCCTCCCAAGTACTTGGATTACAAGCATGTGCCACCACGCCTGGCATGACCATCTTTAAACAAAAATAAATAAAGGTGCTCAGATACGTGACATTCCAAACAATGCTACTCTGGTTAAAACTGGTATTGATAATATATATGTATATATATTATTTATGTGGCATTCCAAACAATGCTACTCTGGTTAAAACTGGTATTGATAATATATATGTATATATATTATTAACATATATAAATATATATATGTATTATATATGTCAAACTTAAATGGGGATTTTTTATATCATCAAGTATCATCAAAGACTAGATTTGTTTTGTCCCAAATAGTTTTCTTTTACATTTTCTTATAAGCTTTTGTAATTGTTGTCTGTTAACATTACAGAGTACCCTAAACAATATTTTGATAGCCATCATTTAATTACACAAATAGGCTATAATATTTAACCCTATTCATTAAAAAGAACTGTTAAAAATTTACCTCTTGGATGTTCAACAACTGAGACTTGTAAAACAATCAGGAAATAAAAGGGTTAATGAAAAACATAGCCAATATTTTGGCCTAGGCCCTCCGAGGCCAAATGGTACCCAGGAAATAAATGATGGGACTTCTGAGGGCTCTGTAAATTATGGAAAGTCACCCAATCCCCCGAGTAGTGAGATTGTGAAGACCCCAGAGACCAAGAACCACAAGTGCATATTCTGTAACAAAGAGGGTAATTGGAGAGGGAAGTGTCCCCTCTTCAATAAGAGCCAAATGGTCAGCAAGGCCATGACCCATCCTGGAAGATGGCACAACTGGTAGGAGAAAATCCTCACAATTTCCCTTAGAGTAATCCTGAGAAGCCCTGACTGACCTCAACAATAAAATAATTTTATAAAAAATTATTTGCCCCATATAGGACTAACTACTTGGTCTTGAACACCCCGCTGTTATTCTTGTTACTCCAACAGTAGTAAAAGTCTAAGATATTGTGGCTTAGATTCATCACAGTTGCCTAAGGCCTGCTGCCTTGGAGCCCATAGCCTCGGAGACAACTCACTGGACTGCTCTCAGGATATAGAGAAAACCAAGCAAGCTCATCCTGAAAAAGTTGAGCTGCCCTGCTCTAGCCACACTCAGAAGCTAATGGACTCATACACAATGAAAGACCAAGGAGCATCACATCTCAAATCATGAAATTGGACTCTGGGTTTTATTTCATGAGTGCCTTAAAATTGAATTAATTAGTAAAATTCACGGTAGTCTTTTGTTTCTTAATTTTGACATTTGGGTGTCTGCCTAATGTGACATTTGCATTGCTAAAATGGAAAAGAAATTAGCAGTTCTTATACTGTGAGGTATAGCTCAGCTGAGACTGGTGTCAGAGACTTGGTCCAGTGAGTGATAAAAACCTTGATGGCTGGGACGGATCCAGCCCCACATGCTGCTCTCATGGTTCTGACTGAAAGTGGTCTTAGAGGTTAAGAATTTTTCATTAAAATGTATTGAGAATTCTCATAAGGGGTGAAATGAGGTAGGAATAACAGTCAAAGCTTTGGCGTCTGCCATGGTGGGAAGGCCGACTCCCCAGGAGGCCCAGAATGGAGGAAGAAAATGCCCCAAGTCCTTTGTCCGGGACCAGGCTCACTGCTCCTGGCTGGCTTGCCAAAATGATGCAGGATGCTTGGTATAACCACCTGGTCCCCAGAAAGGAACTCCAGAGACCGAATTCAGATAATCAGACTTCTTTTATTTACTGATAAATGACTTAGTCGGCAATTGCCACGGAACTGAGCAACAAACAAAGGGCTCACATGATTCTTATTCTCTTGGTCTACCACTTTGGGGAGGGGAGGGGTAAGCATGAGATTTATTACACCTAGCATAAGGAAGATACAGAAAGCAGGAAAGGCGGTTAATTTATATACCACCCTATAGCCCTCTCTAGTCTTTTACATGGCCTGGAGAGGCTCTCTCTTGTTTACATTAGGGAGAGTTCCTGGGCTGTGACTCTAGTTTGCCTAGGAAACAGCTCCATTAATTTTGGAAGTGTCAGCTCACTCGTGGGCACCTGGGGGGGGGGGTGGAGAATTCTTAATTTTTTTCTATCTTCAGTCTAAATTTCTAACTAATAATATTTCTAAGGCTCTGACTGTTTGTCCTACATCACTCCTGCTCAGCATGGTGCCTTCTCAGACAGGCTGGTGGCCTGTCAGGCAGAAACCCCACGCAGGGGATGGCAGCACCCCACTTGCAGTCCCCAGGGGAGCAGCTAAAGGTCCAGGAACAGGAGATGACTCTGCAGCACAAAGTCACACCCTAGGGGTGGGACAAAGGAGCCCCCCATACTCCCCCTGCTGTGCTGAGTCCAGCTCCCTGGACAAAGGCTAGGACTCAGAGTGATTTCAGCCTAAGGCCTTCCAGTTTGGGAAGGAAGATGGGCAAAGAGCACTGGGTCACAGGACACCAGGATGAGGTGTGGCAGGCAGGCAGGTGCCAACCAATCCACCTTGCCACATGGACCCCCACGGACTGCATGTCCAAACCAGCACTAGCCGGCACCCTCCACTGCCTTGTTTCTTCCTTCATCCAGGTCTTGGAGGGCAGAGCACATGCATGGCGGCCACCCTGCTGCTCGGTCACACCAGACATTCTGGACACTCTCCACCGCAGGCCCCCAGAGCCAGAGTGGCAAATTCCAGTCAAAGCTTCCCCTGACTTCCAGCTGAACCTTTGGGCAGATGGGATATCACCGAAGAGCTAGATGAAACAGTTGCAAGTAGAAACAAGTGCACGGTCACAACACTACTTCCTGTTGACACCTGGCGCTGAAACACTGTCTCTGGAGATGACTAGAGCTCATTGAGTGGGCTTCTCCTCTGCAGCAGGGACCTCAAGACCTAGAGTCAGAGAGCAGGAGAGGCTGGAAATGAGCCTGTCAGGAAGAGAGCAGGCCTGTCTGGACCTCATCTTCAAGAGAGAGTAGAAATATGGCATCTCCCAGAACTGCTTTGCCAGAAGGTTCTCCATAGCCATTCTGTACTGTGATCCTAAACCCCAAGTAGAGGAAGTGGGCTTGAGGGCCCATGAACTCATCTCATCCCTTAAGTGTAGCAAAAGCCCAGAGAAGCTGACACTGGAGAGGATGCACCCGCACCCTCCGATCAGACCGAAAGTCCACTGCTGGAGGGTTGTAGATGACAGACACAAACGTGGATCCAGGGGAGAGACAAATAGGTTGAACCCACAGGAGCAGAAGTGGAACAGACTGCCAGGTAGACCCCTAAGGAATTCTGGTATAGGAAATGCCCATTATGACTGTGAGCACGCAGGCTTGCAAAGTCAGAGGATAACAAAGTCCCCTCCACTTCTATTTTTGTCACTGTTGTTGAAAGGGAGGTCGGCACAGGACACACCACATACACCCAGGATGAAAGAAAAGATTTTAGTATCAGGAGCCTGACAGGCTGTCCCAGGCAAGCGAGAGAGCAGCAGTTAGGTTAGTCAAGCATAGGATTTTTTATACAGTTTAACCTCAGCAAGCTTGTGGCCAGAAGCCTCGTTTGGGGAGGGTTTGATATTTAAATACAATATACTTTCAGCTGTGATGTCATTTTGGAGAAGGGGGTTTCATTCTGCTGGAAAACAAACTTAACAATTGTGTGCCGATAAACAAAACTTAATAACAGTATGCCGGGAAACAAAACTTTGGGCTTAATATGGAGGATGATTTCTAAAATGGCAGTACTAATGTTAATATTCCCCCTCTTTTTGTTTTATTATCTGGCTCCTCTAGGGTGGGAGACGGGGCGGCAGTCAATCTTCTTGTAACTGCTTCCTGAGGAAAGGGGGTGTCGTCTCATACACTGGTGGTGGGATCCTCTAGGGGAGCCGTTGGCATGTACGGGGATTCAGAAGGTTCTTCAGATGTCCACTGATAATCTCCTAAGATCATCTGATTGAGCATCTGGTTGGTGAAAATTTTTTGTCCTTTCCAGGACCACTTCCTGGAGACACCTGAAGAGACAAGGAATTAAGAAAGCAAGTGCAAGTATGGCAGTAAGGGGGCTGAGGAGTGGGAGAATGTATGGAAAAAGGGGAGTGATAAGAGTAGGAAATGAGGATAAAGATAAATTTTAGAGGGCAAGAAATCAGTGAAGGACCCTTGGAAATGAAGGTCTTGGATCACTTGAAATAGTGTAGGGGGGTGGAGATAGTGGGGGCTTTGGGCCAGTTCTTCCCATAGGACGCAGGGAAATAGAGGACCTGTAGGGGTGGCCATGTAATAAGGTGAAAGGTGAAGTTTTAGTTGAGAGTTGTGGATCCAGTTGGGGATCCCCTTGAGCTTAGCAGCTGTGGGAGTAGTTACAATAACCTCATGGGGTCCCGTCCACTTAGTTAGTAACTTCGTAGTTGGAGGGTGGAGGAAGGATGATAAGAGGAAAGGTAAACTAGATCTCCAGTCTGGAAGGGGGAAGAAGCAAGATTGGTAGAAGTGGGGCTATGGGCATCTGCATATTGTCACACCACAGCCCTGAGCTGTCTTGTTATAACTGTCCTCTCGGGAAGGGCTACAGAGAAGTAAATCATCTATATATTGAAGGAGAAAGGAAGGGGAAAGATTTAGCTAAATCAGTGCTAAAGCTTGTCTAAAAAGGTGGGGGCTGTCTCTAAATCCCTGGGGAAGGATGGTTCAGGTAAGTTGGGTGGAGATATGGGTATCTGGGTCTGTCCAGGTAAAGCCAAAGAGGTCATAGAATTTGGTGTGGACAGGGATTGAGAAGAAGGCATCTTTAAGATCTATGACTGAGAAGTGGGTGGTAGAGGCTGGGATGGAGGAGAGTAGGGTATAGGGGTTGGGAACCACTGGATGTAAAGGGACAACAGCAGCATTAATTAGCAGAAGGTCTTGAATGAGGTGATATGTTCCATTGGGCTTTTTTACCGCTAGAATGGGTGTATTGTAGGGGGAATCAGTATTGCGCAGAAGGCCCCTTTTTAGAAGGTTGGAAATGATAGGTTTAAGTCCCCAGAGGCTCTGGAGGGATGGAGGTATTGGCCTAGGAAGGGAATTTAGACTGGTCTTTTAATTTAATTTTTACTGGAGGGGGTGGATTGCCACTGTGGGGTTTTTAATGTCCCAAATGGGGATGTACAAGGGAGGGAGGAAAAGAGGGGGCGTGGGTCTCTTTGGTTTCTATTAGGAGGAGGAGGGGGGAGCAGATAAAAGTAGGGGGAAGGGCTCTGTGTCAGGAGGGAAAAGGAAATGGAGGAGCCGAATTTGTGAAGGAGGGCTTGACCTAGGAGGGGAGTGGGGCAGTGAGGGATAACTAGGAAAGAATGAGAAAGGGGGACATTTTGAAAAATGCATAATAAGGGTTGGGTTTGTTTAGGTTGATATGGTTTACCTTCCACCCCGACTTTGGAAGTTGGAGAAGTGGAGGTAGGCCCCCAATATTGGGTCGACACTGAAAATGTGGCTCTGGTGTCTAAGAGGAAAGAAATGGGCCTACCTGCTACCAAGATCGTTACCCTGGGCTCCCGCGTTGTGACAGTAGTTGTTGGGTGATGGGATCCCGGGCCACGTCTATCATTGGTTGCTAGTCCTAGAAGGTCTGCCAGAGGTGGGGTGGAGCCGGTTGGCCTCCTTCCTTGAGAAGCAAGGGGACAATTGATACCCCAGTGGCCCCCTTGATGCATTTGAGATGGGGAGGTTGGCGGGGGTTTGGACATGCCCTTACCCAATGACCTGTTGTACCCCATTTAAAACATGGGCCTGGGGGCCCCTTGCAGTTGGGAGCTGAGGAGGTTGATGAAGAAGGCTATGAAGGTTGTAGAGCTTTGGCTAGTATTTGGTATTTGCCCATTTATTTGGCTATGTCCTCTCTCCCATTATACACCTTAAAAGCCACTTCAAGTACTTGGGGATTTAGGGGCCCCTCTCTAGCCACTTAAGTTTGGCTTTGATGTCAGGTGAGCATTAAGAGAAAAAAATAGGACATGAGGAGATTGCAGCCATCAGTGGATTCAGGCTCTAGGTTAGTGTATTGTAAGAGACCTTGGGTTAGTCTCTCTAAAAAGGCCGATGGGTTTTCATTTCTATCCTGGATAATTTCTTGGAGTTTATCATAATTAACTGCCTTGCGGGTGGACTTGCACAGGCCGGCCAGTAGGAAAATGATAAACTGGTCTCTACATGTAATCCCATTTTGGGTATTATAGTCCCAGCGAGGGTCCTGATCGGGTATGGCCTCTGTCCCCAGGGGATGGGCTGGGATGGTTTGGTGAACCTCATCTGCATGTAGGCGGACCTGTTCCCAGTCTCGTCTGCACTCCTCAGGAAGAAAGGTGTTAGAAAGGATAGTGTAGACATTATGGGAAGTGAAATCATAGGATTGAGTAACATATTGAAATTCTTTTATATAGGTAGTAGGATTAAAGGTGAAGGACCCTAGGCACTTTTCAATTTGAAAGAGATCAGACATGGAGAAGGGGACGTGGACCCGAATTATTCCCTCTGTTCCCACCACTTCGTGTAGAGGTAGGAGGGGGCCAGGAGGCTGGGATGAGCCCCCAGCAGGAGGAGTAGTACTGGCGGAAGAATCTGCTGCCCCAGGAGGCAGTGCCTCGGTGGCTGGGGCAGAGACAGCAGCACGGGAACGGGTTATGGGGGGAATGGGGAAGGGAAGAGGGGGGTTTGGAGGCACCGAGGGAGCACCAGGCAGTATAGAGGGAACAGCACTGAGAGGTGAAGGGGGTGGTTTATCAGCCGGATAGAGGGAGGTGAAGGAAGACTCAGACACCTGTGAATGAGACCATTGGTGGCAAACATTAGTTGAGCAGAGAAACAAGAAGTACAAAGCAAAGGTTTAGAGTGAAGATAGGAGAAGGCCTGGATGTAGGGGATTTCCTTCGTCTTACCCAAGCACTCACAGAAGTTATAAAGATCCTTAATAATGGAAGGATCAAAGTTACCATTAAGTGGTCATTTGGAGGAGTTGTCTAGGTCATAGAGCAGCCAGGCTTGGTTACAGAGAAAAATGAGTTTTGCCCACTTAAGGTCTGGGCCCAAATGAAGCGGAACAAGATTGGCAAGCAGACAACCTGGGGGGAATCGAGGGGGATGTGCAACTGAGTCGTGCCCATGGTGAGTGTTAGTTGGAGTGACTGGGAGAGGGCGTCCTGGACCCAAATCAGTCCAACAAGTAGGAGGGAGGCGGAAAGGAGGGTCATCACCCTGACCTTGCCGTGTCCCGGGAAAGAACCCGTAGGAGTCTTGGTGCCTGATACCAGGACTTTTGTAGAGTAGGGAGGCAAAGTCCAAGACCCATAGGAGAACTCACCAAGGGAGACCCAGTGGCGCACTTACTTGGACGAATTGGAGGGCTGGTGTGTGGCTGTGAAGAGCGCTCAGTGAAGGAAGGATCTCCCGACGGCAGTCCTGGCCTGGGAACCAGGGTCCCGAAGCAGCTCAGACCGCCAAAGGGGGAGCAGGGTCTATGGGAGCACCTGGATCCGGGTCACAGCACCATTGAAAGGGGGTCAGCACAGGACACACCATGTACACCCACGATGAAGGAAAAGAGTTTAATGTGAGGAGCCTGACAGCCAGCGAGAGAGCAGCAGCTAGGCTAGTCAAGCGTAGGATTTTTATAGTTTAACTTCAGAAAGCTTGTGGCGGATGGCTCGTTAGGAGAAGGGTTGATATTTGAATACAATATAGTTTCAGCTGTGATGTCATTTTGGGGAAGGCGTTTTGATCTGCTAGAAAACAAACTTAACAATAGTATGCCAAGAAACGAAACTTAATTACAGTATGCCGGGAAACGAAACTTTGGACTTAACATGGCGGATGATTTCTAAAATGGCAATACTAATGTCAATAGTTGTAATCCTATTCACTGCAATGCTGGAGGACCCACTAATGTAGAGAAGGACTTACTAGGGCCTTCTATAATTGAGGAGACCTTAAAAGATTCATCTGTGTATTTGGAGGTGCCAGCACTTTTCCTGAGCTTTGCCTCCATCGTAGTCACCAATACACTAACAGGAGAAACCCCCCTTGGAGGAGCCATTCATCTTCCACTTTTGCTCAATGCACTTTTGCTTTTTGCTGCTTCCTTGTGAAAGAGAGACACTGATCTGCCGGCCAGGCCTCTAGTTGGCCCTTTATGGCTTATTGTAAGAGTAAAATAAAAGTTTTGATTGTTGGAAATGTTCATGAACATTAGTCTCCCTGCTTGTACTCAGGCACCCATTGTGGGGTTTCGACTGGAGACCTGCTCTTTTCTCCCTCACTGTGTACTCAGGAGTTCCTTTGTGGTTTCATTATTTGAGTGGCTTTTTCTCCTTTAGACATTGTGAGCTAAATATTCATTGTGCCAGTGTGTCAAAATCATCTTGCTACTTTAGCATACTGAGTATATTAATCAAAATGCAAAGTGGTTACAGGGTTGATCTACATGTGGGCTGATAGACAGGTCCCAGCTCTGCTCAGACTGTGGATACCAAGGGCCCCCGAAACTCTGTCCCTCCTTTCCAGTTCTCAGGTCAGGGTGTGAAGGAAGCAAGGAGGTGCCTGGCAGCGAGTGACACCTGGATCATCAGGGCCTGACTTTCCTGCCTGAGTTCAGTGCCCTGAGGGGTCACACCGCTTCTGCAGGAGCTGGAGTTGTCTGTCCATGGACACTTTGTGGACGCAACAGAATGTCTCCCCAGGTGCTGCCACCAGACATGGAGCTGTTGTTTGTTTGGCGTGGGTCTGTCTTTGGGGTCTGCAATGTTCAGGAATTGTAGATATGGATGCCTATGTGTGTGAGTAGAGGGAAGCAGAGACAGAGATTTATCTTAAGGAATTGGTGCTTTCTGGCAAGTTGGAATTCTGTGGGGTGAGCCAGTGGGCTAGAAATTCAGGTAACTGATACTGCACCCTTGAGGCCAAACTCTGCAATGACAGGCTGGAAACTCAGGTGGGGTGTCTGCGTTGCAGTCTTCTTTCTACTTTGGGGAACCTCAGTTGTTACTTGTAAGACCTTTGCCTGATAGGATGAGACCCACCCACATTCAGGAGGGCAATTTGCATACTCAAAGTCTACTGATTTAAAATTAATCACATCTGAAAATTACCATCGCAGCAACATTTTTAGCCTGCTGTTGGGAGAAACAGCAGGGCTCCACAGTTTAGCTAAATTACCACATAAAATTACCCAGCACACTGAACACTCATGCAAATAGTATAAAATATTTGCACTCTGAGTCTTAATTATAACTCATATACCATACAATTAACTAATTTAATGTATACAATTCAGCATTTTTTGTATATTCACAGATATGTCAGTCTTTGCCATAGCCCATTTTGCAACATTTATGTGACTCCCAAAATAAACCCCAGACCCACTAGGAATCCCCCAGATGCACTCCTCATGCTCACCACCCATTACCAGACCGCCACTACTGGACTTTCTGCTTCTGGACTTCCCTATTGTGGACATTTCCTAAGAATGGAATTATGCAATGCGTGGCCTTTTGTGTGGCCTTTTTAAAATTAGCATAGTGTTTCCAAGGTTCATCTATGTTAAACAATGCATTAGTACTTTATTTTTCAGCCTGATGACTATATTACATTTTGTTTCAGTTGGTAGACACTTTGATTTCTTCCACCTTTGGCAATTATGAATAATGCTGCCATAATCACTCAGGAAAATATTTGGTCCAGACATATGTGTTCAGTCCTTTTGGGTATGTGCCTAGTGATGGAATTGTTGGGTCCCCTGGTAACTCCATGTACATCTATATGAAGAACTGCCAGGCCGTTATCCAACGTGGCTGCACCATTTTGCATTCCCACCAGCAGGACAGGAGATCTCCAGTACTTGTTATTTTATCTTGTGAAGCTGGCCGCTGAGCATAGCTAACTGTGAGGTCACAGTTCTGTTCAGACTTGATTTTCACATTTTGCAAATGTAAATATGTCTGGAAAAGCCATCACAAGGGCCTTTATACTCTATACAAGCGAATCTTATTCAATAATAATGACTGTCCAGAGCTCATCATTCACATAAGCTGCTTGAAAGATAGGCTGAGAAATGCTGGGCTCCCCTTTAATCTGCCCACAGAGGTTTTTAGAAGGGGTCAGGAAGAGGATGACAGGGGTATACGGGACTGACAGGAAGGCAAGAGGGGCATCTGAGGGCTGTGGATAGCCACGGGAGGAGCTGGGGGCTACTGCCGGGAGGGGTGAGGACTAGTAGAGTTGGCTTACTAGGAAGGGGTTGGGTGGGGCAGGCGACAAAGGACCTGCCACCAAGATCCTCCCAAGCTCTGTCTGGCCCTTGCCAAAGAGCCTGGAAAGTCCTAACCCCCCAGGGCATTGGCTGTAATTGTGCAGGGGCTGAGTGGACAGCTGTGTGGCCCAGGAAGCAGTGCCACTGGGAGAGAAAAGGAAAGGTCTGGGTGTCATACTATAGATGCAGACTAGAAAAGAATTTCCAAGACTAAAAGTAGAGATGTGAATGGGTTTATTTAAAGGGGAGACAGATACACATTCAAAGAATGTGGGCCTTCTCATGAGGAGAAGGGAGGGAGGAAAGGAGAGAGGGACAGTGACAGGAAAGCCAGAGAGACAGATGGGCAGAGAGAGTGTCTGGGGAGAGGGAGAGGGAGAG
>PVJS01044014.1:0-16835 GCA_004027185.1 Glis glis | reverse complement strand
CTGAATTAGTGGTTGCTCCAATCCTAAGACTCCAGCTCTTAGACCGTTCGACCAGCTACTGGTTCCTCTGACCCTCCACGTGCAGTCAGAACCTGGGACTACATTGCTGCAAACTGTAAGCCATCTGATAAATCCTTTTTTTTTAAATATACTCATTCTGTGTATTCTGTTAATCTAGAGAACCCTGTCCAATACACTAGTATAATCACCCCTAAATTGTCCAAGTTTGAATTTATGTATTCAGAAACACCATGCAAATCCAAACACAGAGTTCACAGTTAAATTGCTTTGGGACGTGCCCTCCTTTTTTAACACTTTGCCTCATGGGTAAACAGGTAACATCATTAAGTGGCAATAGTTCAGATAACAGAATTGACTAGATATTCTTCAACCAAGAAAAATAGCTCAAGGATTCTTATTTAGAACAAAAGCAGGGAAACTTATAATGTGCCAACTGCCCCGCCCACAGAATATCTTGCGGGGGGTCCTCCACATCACAGTGATTTTACTGTCTCAAAGACTTACCAAGATAAATTAACCACATCTGTCCACTGGGATTGGCAAGTGCTTTTTTGTTCCCTATTAGTTCTAAGGCACTCAGAGAGATAATGCTATTCACAGTACCTTGTGATCTCAAAGGAAACCAACACTTCAGATGATTATCTCTATCTAGCTTGCACACCCCCATCCCTCAAAGTCTAAATACTCAGTCTAAGGAACAAGCTATCATGAAAAGCAATTATGGGGAAGTAAGACCCCAGGAAACTACTAAACATATAAACAACAAAACATACACTCTTCTTTGACCAGCCTCCAAAAAGAGGATGCCTAAATCAAACTCTGAAATTACCCTTGGAATGACAGTCCAGTTAATGAAGCATCAGGGGTTGAAGTCACTAGAATACTTAATACCAAATGACAGTATCACACTAAAGCATAGGATATGTGCAAACCAACTTTCAGATCATATGATGGGCATTTTATAAATTCATTGGAAGTGACTGGTGCATAAGACAGCCTGAGAGTGTTTCAACCATGATCAGCTGTCACAGACCCAGTGTCTGATTATTGCAGAGCAGCACAAGTCACTGGAGCTGAAGAATACTTGGAATTAAGATAACTAACTGTTTTTAAATGTTTTCAAAGTTGTTATGCTCTTTTTAAAACTGATATCTTTTTAATTCATTTCCTTAATGGAAAACAAATTCATTCATTCTGAACTGAAAGGAAAAAAATCCTTAATCTTTCTAATCTGTATTTTCCAGCAAGCTTTCATTTTCATTATTATAAATGAAGGTATAATTTTGATAACCAAATTTACTTCATTCTCAATAATAAAGGGAAAGCACAAGGTAGCAATGGAGGAATAATTCTCATTCCCCAAAAAGTTGGGAAGAGAAAGTCCGCAACTTAGAGCATGGGGCTCTGAAGTAAAATTAGTCCAGCCTTCCTTGACTTGAGGTCAAAAGCTGTTCACCCCTTATCCCCTCATTTGTCCTAAGCATTATCTCACCCACTTACACCTTTATTTCCTAATTTTGTGCACCCAGAATCACTCAAGTCTAGTAGCTGGAAGAAACAAAAGGAGGGGGGTGGGGAGGAATTACTACTACTACTGATAAAAGTACAAGTAATAACAATATACTAATAAAAGCTAACAAAGTTTACAACTGTGCTATAAAACAGACACAAAATGTGAGCTACACATGTAATTTAAAACTTTCTAGTAGCCACATTTAAAAAAGCTTTTTAAAAGGTGATATTTTAGCCAGGCATAGTGGCACACGCTTGTAATCCCAGGACTTGGGAGGCTGAGACCAGAGGATCCGGGTTCACGGCCAGCCTCAGCTACTTAGTGAGGCCCTCTGCAACTTAGTGAGACCCTGTTTCAAAATAAAGAGTAAAAAGTATGGCTGGGGGTGTAGCCTTGAGGTAGAATGCCCCTGGGTTCAATCCCTGGTACCGCAAAAAATAAAAATAAATAAATAAAAGGTGAGATTTCAATATATTTCATTTAACCCAATATGTCCAAAATATTTCCACATGAAATCAATATAAAAATAGAGATATTTAACATTACTTTTCCATACCAAATGTCTGAAATCTAGTATATTTTACACTTAAAATACATCTCAACTTGGACCAGCCACATTTCAATGCTGAAGAGCTGCATGTGGCTAGAGGCTCCTAAATTGGATGGCATAGCCTTACAACCTGCCAGGTGCTGGTCTAAGTACTTTAAATATACAGATTCATTTAATCTTCACAACAATCCTACGAGGTAAATACTACCATTATTCTCATTTTACAGACGAGAAACTGAAACAAAGAGCAGAGACCCAAAATCACAGGATGGTAAGTATCAGAGCCAAAATCCAAAGCTTGGCCATCTGGTACAACTACTATGCTATTTATTAAGAACCTACTGTGCGTATGACAGGCACAGAGCTGCATGCCTAAATAAACTCTGTGCTCCTCAGAACAATCATAGAGGGTATTACTATCCCAATTTTACAAAGATGCATCATTAATATAATACATTTAGAGTAGGGACATCATGCTTTCCAAAGAGACACATGGATGAAGATTCTAAGAGTAATCAGTCCCAGGTCCTATGTTAATGGAACATATAGTCTAGTAAAATATTATAAATCCATTACAGAATGACTAAACTATAATGTGTAATGAGCTAAAAAAGAGATGCAAAAAATATTATGATGACTTAGAGGGAAAAGTCTTAATCCACTAGGAGAACTAGCAATGCTTTCGTGAAAGAGGTGACATTTAAAATTGACTTAATAGCTGGGCGTGGTGGCACAAGCTTGTAATCCCAGTACTTGGGAGGCTGAGACAGGAGGATCGCAGGTCCACGGCCAGCCTCAGCAACTTCGTGAGGCCCTCCACAACCTAGTGAGATCCTGTTTCAAAATAAAAGACTAGAATAGGGCTGGGGGTGTAGCTCAGAGGTAGACTGCCCCTGGGTTCAATCTCCAGCACCACCAAAAATCAAACAGAATTGACTTAATTAAGCAGCCTAAGATAAAATGCTCCAAGAGCAAAGGGAAGGAGGATGAAGAAAAAGAGCCATGCACTGTGTTGAAGGAATGGCTAAAATAGATCAAGAATAGCATGGCATGGTAGCACATGCCTGTAATCCCAATACAGGGGAGGCTATGATAGGAGAATCGCAGGTTCAAGGACAGCCTCAGCAACATAGCAAGACTTAGCAACTTAATGAGACCCCGTCTCAAAATAAAAAATAAAAAGGGCTGGGGGTGTAGTTCCAAAGTAGAATGCCCCTGGGTTCAACCTCTAGTACCACCAAAAAAAAAAAAAATTAAGTATGGCTAGAATGTACAGAGCAGGAAGGATAAGCACACATTACATGTGATGGTGAAGTTAGCCAAGGGTCATGACATGGGAAACTCAAATTCTGTATAATGTTTGAGAAAACTCGTAACATAATAAAAATGGAGCTTTAAGTAAAATCTCTCTAGCCATGAGCAGGATGGATAGAAGTTGGAGATATCAGATAAGGAAGGTTGGTAAGTATATTAATGAAAGAGTTGAGAAAGGCAACTGCAATGGCCCCGATCAATTTTAAAACAGGAGGTAAGTATGAGGCTATCTGGATGCAGAAGATCCACACGAAGGTTATATGGGTCCTTAACATCTGGGATCTTCAGTTAAGACAATGATGATAAGAGTTTCAGCCCTTAGTAATAAGGACAGTGATGGAACCATTTTCAGAAACTTTGGATATAACATAATCCATCTAGTATTCTGCTTAATCATAGTAAGTAGGTAGGAGTTCTCCCCTTTTTTTCCCCTAATCTTCCTCCTGCTTCCCACATAAGGATTTGTACTGCTATCTACTGGCTTTATACATGGCTGTTACTTTAGAGAACTTTCCTAACAAGTGAACAGCTGGTTGTTGGAAGAAAATGGTAAGGGGCATTATCTTTCAAGTAAGACAGAGTAAGTCTACACCTCACATATCAACCCAAAGACAGAAGAAGAATCTCAGATTCAGATTTCCAGCACAAATGAATAGTACTTTGTAAAGAAAAAATAGCCATGCCTAAAATATTGGCCTTTTAAAGTTATAAATGTTTTAAAGGAAATGTTAAAAAACAAGCTCCCTACTGCCTCCTTGCCTCTTACCTTTATTTATTATTTTTCATGTTTAATTAAAAACCACTTCTACTTTAAGCAAATATTTCCTTTTTTTCCCCTTTAATTATCCTAACGGTAGTAGAACTGCATAAATTTTGCCCGAGGTTAAAGCTGGAATAGAGCCTAATCACTAGCCTGAGATATTGTTCTGGCCAAGTAACACAGAACACATTTTTCCCGTGTGTTTGAACAATACTTAGGCACTTCAATTAAGACATCCTTTTACCCAGTGTTGATTCTGATTAACACCCATTCCTGACTTAAGTGGGAAATCTGAGTATTCTTCACACTACCACCATTCAGGAAATGAACCTCAATGTCATGGAGTTCAGGTGTGCACATGTTTTCAGTAGGGAACACGAACACATAGGCTATTCCTACACCACTGGATACCAACTTACTTGGTCAGCCTTCTTTTGATTCAACTAATTTTGTTCTAGACAAACCTTCAGGTCTTTCTGCTGATTTCAGTAAAGAAGCTATACAAACAAAATGAGAAGAGCAGACAGAAAAGTCAAGGGAAACAAATATATGTAAAATAAATGACAAATACAAGTATTAAGCAATTATAAGTATTAACTGAGTAAAACTGGGAAATTAATGACATTTAAAACACAAAACAAATGAATCTCAAGGCCAAACAGGACAAGATACATACAATCATAGGTAACATGTAGAGTACGCATCTTTTTCCTAAAGAGGCCCCACTCTAAAATCTCAGACTCAAGTATGTAGTCTTACATGTGTGGTCTAAAGATGCTCAAAGCACTTTTCTTATCCTTTAATTCAATCTAGTAATAAAAGTGTGGTGCTCTGGAAGAGTGAATTCAGGGCAGCTGGTAAGTTTCACTGGAATCAAATGATCTCATCTGCTAACCATCCAGGACTCCCCAAACTTTGAAAGTGCTCTTGTGTTAGTGGCCATCTCTCCAGTATCTGACAAGGGAAGTGGAGAAGGTGGGGAGGCAGCTGCCTTTCCATGTAGGGAAATCTTCCTGCACTCTAGTTCCATCTATGATATAAAAAAACGCATAGGCAGAATACCCTGATCCCAACTTGAAAATCTATCTTTGACATGGGAAGCCAATCTCAGGTAACTCCCTACTTAGGCAACCATTTGCATACACACCAAGTAAACTGATAGGGATTTGTGCTGCAAGGACAAATCTACAAAGTAAATTGGTATGGATTTGTGCTACAAGGACAAAGACTCTATTACCTGAATCACTAATACCTTCCTCTCTATAGAAAGTTATGTCCAACTGTCTTTGGAGGCAACTGACTGCCATCTGAAGACATCACAAAAATCCAGAGGCAATAATGATGATGATGATTGTTATGATTTGGACCCTAAATATCCCCCAAATGCTCATGTGTTCAAAGTTTGGTCCCCAGCTGATGACAACAATGGGAGGTGGTGGAAACTCTAGAAGGTGGAACGTAATTAGCGGAAGTAAGTCACTGGGAGTAGTATGCCTTTCAAAGGTATTTCTTGTCCCTATCCTCTACCTCTCTTTCTCCTCTGTTTTCTGGCTATCATGAGGTGAGTAGCTCTGTTCTACCACATGCTCCCTCCCATCATGGTCTGCCTCCTCAAAGGCACAAAGTGACAGGGCCAATTAACCATAGACTGAAACCTCTGAAACCATGAACCAAAGTAAATCATTCTTCCTTTAAGTTGATTTTCTCAGGTATTTTGTCACAGCAACAGAAAGCTAACACAATAATGATGATAATTTTAAAATACTAGTAGAAAAAAATTAAAACAAAGAATGGTAATAACCATTTCTTACGATGTTAGGGGACGTCTGGAAAGTTCAAGGGTCTAGAGTGTAAAGATATCAATTAAAATTCAAACACCCAGGGCAACTCATTTAAAATTTGAGTTCTCATTTCTTCATCTGAAAAATGAGAAGAATGAAGAAGCATAAATAAGCCCAGAGAGGTGATGTGGAGATAAACTGAGTGGTGTTGATGAAAACACCTGGAGCACTGAAGGTGTTTTACAAATATTCATTCATTACCCTCCCTTCCCAGAGTATAGTTCACTGTGTCTTAAATCAGAAAGAACTGGCCCACTAACAGGAGTAGACCCTGGGTTTAATGGGTCCTATATTTATTGAGTTCTCAATGTATGCCAAGCACTGTTTGGTATATTTGGCATATATTTTCTTTAATATTTGCAACCATGGAATTTGATTTACTTTTACATTTTATGGCCAGGAATTGGAAGCACAATTTCCTGAAAGAGGAAAGCAGTAGTGAATAATACTCATTTTTATTTATTTATTTATTGGTGGTACTAGAGATTAAACCCAGGGACGTTCTACCTCTGAACTACACCCCAGCCCTTTTTCTTTTGAAACAGGGTCTCACTAAATTGCTGAGGCTGGTTTTGAACCTGAGTTCCTCCCATCTCTGCTTCCCAAATACTGGGATCAGAAGTGTGTGCCATCACACCTGGCTATAACATCCATTTTTAAGATAATGATGGCAGTTGATTTGCCTCACTGTTTTGATGCAAGCATGATTCATATTCATTATTTGTTCTGTTAATCTGATGCCAATCTAAATGTCACAGAAAAGGGAAGATTGGGTAGGGGGCTGGAGAAGGACCAAAATTAATACAATGTAAAACTGCCAGAAGAAATGGTAAGTCTACAACTCTGACATTTAAGAAAAATTAAACCCAGAAAGGAAGAGGAAGAGGAAGAGCCAATGTGGAAGTTTAAAAAGAACACCAAAGCCGCATGTGGTGGTGCACGCTTGTAATCCCAGTACTTGGGAGGCTGAGACCAGAGGATCCGGGTTCGCAGCCAGCCTCAGCTATTTAGTGAGGCCCTCTGCAACTTAGTGAGACCCTGTTTCAAAATAAAGAATAAAAAATAGGTTTGAGGGTATAGCTCAGAGGTAGAATGCCCCTGGGTTCAATCCCCAGTACCACCAAAAAAAAAAAAACCAAAAAAACCCCACCAAAATGGAGGTGGCAATGAGTTGCATGAGCTTCACGATAACAAATGACTTAAAAGTGGTGGCCACTGTTAAGGTGACTATAACTGTGACTTTACCTCTCTGGGCCCTATTGTCTAATCCATCAGAGAAGTTCACAATAGATATGCAGCTTTTAAGGGAGGGGAATCTAGATTTTTAAATTCATTTAAAAATGTGAAGTTTTGTTTTTGATTTTTAAGTTTGAAAGTATCGGCATGGTGGCTTCCAACTATAATTCCAGCACTGGGGAGGCTGAGGGAGGAGGATTGCAAATTCAAGGCCAGCCTGAGCAACTGAGTGAGACCCTGTCTCAAAATTAAATTTAAAAAAGGCTGAGGATGTAGCACAGTAGTAGAGTACTTGCCTAGCATGCACAAGACTCTAGGTTTGATCTCAGTATCACAGAGGGAGGGAGGGAGGGAGGGAGGGAGGGAGCTAGAGAATACTGCAGATCTTCCGTTTTTAACATCTTATTATGACAGCATATTCTGGCATCTCTTGAAGCCTTGGCAACAAAAGAAGAAAGTCCCTCACTTGTCCCATGCAGAAAATCAAACAAGAATTCTAACAAAAATATATAAACAGAAGGCAGGCCATTTCATGAACCAATGAGAAAAATATACTATGAATTAAGAAGATTAACTCAACCCCTCTGCGCACTTGTTTAAAAAATTTGTGAGATAGACATGCTTACCCTTATTTGAACACTATACACTGTATGTGTATTGACACATCACATGGTACCCCACTAATGTATATAATTTTATGTGTCAATTAAATAAGTAAATAAGTGGGAAAAATAACAAAATGTACAAGCAATCTGTACAATGAATTCTCAAGGGAAAAAGCAAACAATTATGTAGAGATATCTGACAGATTTCAGAGTCAGTATTAAGATTATGATTCATCTACTTCTACTTAAAATATACTAGTTGGAAATGTCTTATAATTTTTAATAAACTCTGTCATATCACAGAAATGATGCCCTAATGCTAACGAATATAAAAGGACTCACTAATGTGAGATGTGCAGTATAAGCCAATATCCTCAAAGATTGCATACCATTAAGATTACCATTTTGTTACAAACCAGTCTGTCTCCATACTAACCATTCTGCAAATATCATCTCATTTAATTTCTACATCTCTTTGAAATATGTATTTTAACCCTAAAATGGCATTAATAAAACCCAGAGAAGTAAGGATTTGCCCAAGGTTGTATTACTAAGAAATGAATGACAAACAGAAGGGTTTATTTAGCTCTACAATCACACTTTTTAACTATGCCTTTACTCTCATTAAAAGACACTCAAGAAACAATACTTCCCTGGTTGAAAGCTTGTTACTTTCAGAAATCATCATATTTTGTTCCATACTGATGATGTCTGTAAATTGGCTCAG
Source organism: Glis glis (assembly GCA_004027185.1). Classification (NCBI taxonomy): domain Eukaryota; kingdom Metazoa; phylum Chordata; class Mammalia; order Rodentia; family Gliridae; genus Glis; species Glis glis. Next base: position 8,268 of record PVJS01044014.1, on the reverse strand, counting down.
TGAGGTCACTAATATTGTGCTTCTAGAGAAATATATCTTTTCTTTCTTTGTGTGTGTGTGGTACTAGAAAGGGAACCCAGGGGTATTCTACCTCTAAGCTATACCCCCAGCCCTATTTTATTTTTATTTGGAAACAGGGTCTCATTAAGTTGCAGAGGGCCTCACTAAGTTGCTGAGGCTGGCTACAAACCTATGATACTCCTGACTCAGCCTCCCAAGTACTGAGATTACAAGCGTGTGCCACCATGCCCGGCTAAGGAGGAGGAGAAATATTTCTCACAAATACAGATTTTATTATGTATACAATCAATCTTTGTGCTCTGTGGGGGGGTACTTGGGATTGAGCCCAGGGGGACTGTACCACTGAGCTATATCCCCAGCCCACTTTTTATTTTTGACAGAGTCTCACTAAGTTGCCCAGACTGGCCTTGAACTTGTAATCCTCCTGTTTCAACCTTTCAGTAGATGAAATTACAGGCGTGCACCACTGTGCCTGGCTACAACCAATCTCTTTGAAGCTGCCAACCATCTACTTGACATTAAACTAAAAGGGGCAAAGCATATAAAGGCAAAGGTATAAAAACACTAAAAAGCCTGAAGTGGAGTGGTACTCAGCTGATGAATCTGAAAAACAAACAGCAATGGACAAACCCCAGACCAGGACAATGAACACTAAAAAGGAGTCAAGTAGGAAATGTGATGATAAAACAAGTCATAAAAAGCAACAAGGGATGTAGGCCTCAGAAAACTTCAATTTTACTTTTAAACTCTAGATCCTATTGTTCTTGGGAGGGGACAAGCTGGCCACAGATATTTGTCTTAATAACTTTATCTTGCTTCATTTTACCCAGAAGAGAAAAAACAATTCTTTTAAAAATTTTCCAATGCAAAGCAATGATCCAGAAACTATGGCTTCCTTTGTGTCTATGTGTGTGTGTGCGGGAGGGGGGGTGTTATTGGGGATTGAACCCAAGGGCCTTCTTCCTCTGCGCTACATTCCCAGCCCCTTCTAATTTTTATTTTGAAACAGTAGGTTGCTGAGAGTCTCGCTATGCAGCTGAGGCTGGTTTTGAACCTGCGATCTTCTTGTCTCAGCCTCCCAAGTACTGGGATTACAGGTGTGCACCACTATGACCAGCTAAACTATGGCTTCCTGAATGAACACTACCTTTCTTTTATGTAGACTTTGTAGAAACTCCAAATTCCAAGGCAAGGTGTACATAATATAACCTGCCCTGCAACAGGTTTGGATATCACCTATATAGTGTATTCATGTTTGTATATAGTTAATACACAATCTCATATTTTATATTAAGCAATATATATCACTAAAGATATTCATTGTATTATTTACTTAGTCATTTATATTTCCTAGTAAAAGAATGAATGAAAGGGGATATACATATACATATCCTACATTTAATGAAACATTCTGCGACTATTCAATGTTAACTGCACACTAACAAATAAACTGTTTGACCAAAGTAGCTACAAACAGAAATCCCCAACACAAGTATTATCATACAAGGCCTAAAAACAGCAGGATTTCCTAACTTTGACTTATGAATCTTTTATTCCAAAAAGTAGGCACAAGATCTTTAGACTATACATATTGAGAGAGTCCTTGAGTAGGTGGTAAAAACAAAAATGTAGTAGTAGTGAGATGAAGTGTTATCCACCACTTCCCCCCCCACACACACCATAAAAAAAGTCAAAAGGGGAAAAAAGAGTATTAAAATATATTAAGTTCAACTTAAATTATTATAATTTTCTCCTACTTTCTTCTTTCCAATTCCCAGAAGAGCATTTGTGGTGGCTAAAGTAAACTAAAGAAAATGTACTGAGAACTTAAAATTCAGAGATACAAACTAAATGAGACATTACAAATATAATTTCCAAATAGCAACTTTTACAAAGTAATATTCTCAGAATCTGATCACTCCTCAAATATTCATACTCCATTTAAATTGCATATGAACTTTCTATTTAAATTATAGTGGTAGTAATTATCAAGTATTGTACCTTTCTCTATATGTTAGGCTTTATATTAGGTTCTATATTCTAATAAATTCATATTATCAACACAAAAACTATAAAAAGGCCTAATTTTGATTTTTTTGAAAGAAGAAACTAAGGCACACAAGTTAAGAGACTTGCCTATGGTCATAGACCAGTTATTCAACCCCAAGGGAGCCTAAATGCAAAAGCTCAGGCTTTTAAACTCCCAATGGTATTTAAAGTAGGGCTAGTATAGCAATTCACAGAAAACTAGGTAGTTTCCTACTGCATAGCCTTTAAGGAAAAAATTTTAAAAAGATAGACTAAAGGATGGCAACCCATTAGGAACTTACTGGGAAACTGCCTGAAGCTTATTTGATGGCTGATTTCTGGAATCAGGGAACATTTTAAAAACAGAAAAGTTGTTATTATTTACCCAAACATGTCAGATGCAATAAAGCAAATTCACATCAAAAATTTTTTAGAAAGTACTATGTGACAGGTAAGTAAAAAAGGATTAAAATGGTATTGAGCAAATGGAAACATTTTAGTTGAAACTGACTGTTCTAGTTTGGAAATTAATATATTCAACTATATGGAACATTAAAAACTAAGCATTCAAGCTGGGCATGGTGGTGCACACTTGTAATCCCAGGACTTGGGAGGCTGAGACAGGAGGATCACAGGTTCGCGGCCAGCCTCAGCAACTTGTGAGGCCTCCATAACTTAGTGAGACCCTGTTTCAAAATAAAGAATAAAAATAGGGCTGGGAGTATAGCTCGGAGGTAGAATGCCCCTGGGTTCAATCCCCAGTATCACACACACACACACACAAAAAAAACTAAGCATTCTAGTATCATTACTATTCTGTAAATTTAAATGAGCCTGTGTATATATGAAGTGTGTGTATGTTCACACACACACACACACACACACACACACACACACAGAGTTTGTGGTGGTTCTTGGGATATTAGACCCCAAGACCTCATGCATGCTAATAAGCAATCACTTGCTCTACCATTAAGCTACAACCCCAGCCAAGAAAAATTACAGAAACTCTGAACTCAAAAAGCACTATGAATTTAACTTTCATATTAGTGCCCCTTTTCACATTACTGTAAGTGGTCATGTCAAGAATTTAAAAACATAGCCGGGCGTGGTGGTGCACGCTTGTAATACCAGTACTTGGGAGGCTAAGATAGGAGAATCGCAGGTTCGAGGTCAGCCTCAACTATTTAGTAAGGCCCTCCGCAACTTAGTGAGACACTGTTTCAAAATAAAGAATAAAAAATAGGGCTGGGTGTAGCTTGGAGGTAGAATGCCCCTGGGTTCAATCTTCAATACCACAAAAAATAAAAAAAGAATTGCACATGAAAGCTTGATGTGGTGGCACACACTTGTAATCTCCATACTTGAGAGGCCAAGATAGGAGGATGCAGGTTCAAGACTAGTGCGTGGTAATGTAGGGAAACCCTGTTTCAAAATAAAAATTAAAATAGGGTTGGGGGTGCAGCTCAGAGGCAGAACCTCCCTGGGTCCGATACCCAGTATCACACAAGAAAAAAGAAAGAAAAAGAAAAAAAATACACATATTTTTTTTTAAATAAGAGAAGCAAACAATTTAAAATCCACTCAGGAAAAATTCTGACTACACTGATTTCTGTGTGTGTGCGTGTGCGTGTGTGTGTGTGTGTGTGGGGGTTACTGGGGATTGAACCCAGGGGCATTCTACCCCCGAGCTACACCCCAGCCCTATTTTTTATTCTTTATTTTGAAACAGGGTCTCACTAAGTTGCAGAGAGCCTCACTAAGTTGCTGAGGCTGGCCACAAACCTGTGATCCTCCGGTCTCCCAAGTACTGAGATTATAAGCCTGTGCCATTACAAGCCTGTGCCACCACGGCCAGGCTCATTGATTTCAACAACAGTAACATTAGGTATGTAGAAACTATGTGCTTCTTTTTTAAATAGATGCTCTTTGACTACCCAGAAAGCTCAACTATGAAGGAAGAGAAAGCTCAAGAATGAACCTCAAGCTTTGCCCAGCAAGAGCATTCACTGACTTCCTCTAAGGGTCTTTTTCCTTCTTGGGAGGTGATTTTGAAATTTCATTCAATTCCCTAACAGCCCCTACCAAATTATATTAGAATTGTGACCTTATAAGATGCCTGCAGATGATTCTAATTAACCTGAGTTTGTAGAGTGGATTAATGAATGTATTTTTTTAGTTCTCTGCATATATTACACTTACATCTATTAATCAATAGTGGAAATAATTTCTGGGAAATTTACAAAGAAATACAATGGTTTGGGGTAATAGGAAACTTCTGACACTGCTGATACTTTTAGAATCAGTGATAAATGTAAGCTCTGACTGCTATATCATTGTTGAGGAGGTAATGAATCAAAACAATAGTGAGGGAAAATATATTGGTTATTACCTACCTTCTCCAAAGTATTTAACTGAATGGTTCTTTTGGGGGGTGCTTTTTATAAACATTTGATCATTTTATGACACAATACACAAGGAAACTACATCTAATGGCAAAACTTAAAAGACTTGAAACTTCTGGAAGTTTCCCTTCTGTGGAAGGTCCTTCTGTGGCTCTGGACATAACTTTCCTGCATTCTATATTTTTTGTTGGTAGAGGGGATGCTGGGGATTGAACCCAAATGTTAGGCACCCTCTGAGCTCCATCCCCAACCTTGCATCCTATCTTTCCTAAGACCATAATATATGACACTTTTCTAGTAAAATCCACCACAAGAAAATAAAGAGGTACAAATGCACTTGCCTGTCCTCAGTCACCTCCTGGCCCTACTCTCCCTGTTATCTCCATGATAAGCAACAATGCTCTGAGGTGCTCTCATGTTCTCAATGCTCAGGCAGGAGTGATGACTGAGAGGCCCCCAGGCACCTTGAACCAATGCTGTCACTTCTAGTCACTGCTCAGCCCAGCTAATGCCATGCCTGTCATGACAAGCATCAGCCACCTTAAGGCACCACACCTTTGCCTCCACAAAACATACCTTTGAAAAGGTATGAGCAGAGAGGGAAGCTGTTTTAGGGTTGCCAAGGAAAGCCAGCTTGTCTATAAACAGAGAGACAATGAAAGAGAGCCCAAAGCTACAGATACAAGATGACTGTTAGCCCTGAGTGCAAATAATTGTTCTACTTTACTTCCTGTGCATGGATGGGGGGGGGCAATGACATATTAAGATACAGTTTGACCAGCTAAAGTGGGTTTAGTTGTCAGCCTAAACCTGCCATCTGGTGTTAAGATATAGCAGATCACACCCCAGATGTGTTTCTTCAAACAAATCACATCTTTTTTCTTACCCCTCTTTTTTTTCTTTTCTGTAAAGAGAGAGGTGCCTGCCAAAGACACAAATCAGCTGAAGTTTACTTGAAACTAAAAACTCTTATACTCAGCCAGATGAGTAGGTTTGTCATTTCACACACTCATACCCCCAAAACAACCACTTCTCAAAAGTGGTATCCAGAGATGCTGAGCAGAAAATCATTTGTTTACTACTCAACCCTAAAAGTCAAGGCTATCCTTAGTCATCTGAAAGCTGTTTCATCTGAAAACTGAAATTGGTTTCAGTGAAGGAGAGTTCTAAAATCCCTGTCCTCCTCTGTATCTTCGTCTCAGTATCTCATTCCACAATTGGGGTGGGGAAGGGTTATGCAGTGCTATCATTTGCACCTCATTACACTGGGCTGGAGCTTTGAGAAAACTGATATTCCCTCTAAATTTTTACAGATGCTTCTAGTTTACCAGTTCATGACTGCACTACTAGAAAAGACTTCCTGCCTCTAAACTGCTCGCTGGCATGTATGCTGAATTTCAAAATCCCTAAAAAAAGTAAACCTTTGTGGTTTTCTCTTAACTTTCTTCCAGGGAGGAGGAGAGGGTCACAAAAATGAAACCACGCAAAAGCTTTTTCTCCTATGGAGTGAGACTTAATCTCTCAGAAACATCCCTTTTTAACTACTGACTGTTCATCTTGATTTGGAAAACACCTTATACACACACACACACACACACACACACGCTCATTAACAGAAAGTTATTTGTGGAAGGTGTTTTTCATCATAAATCATGACTGTGACATGTTCAGTAAGTTGTGGAAATAATTCAATCACAGACAGCCTTTCACCTGAGCATATGCATGTGTTTCCTTTTATTTCATACGTGTCATTTGAAAAACACTTTGGGACAAAGAGAAGGGACACTTTCTCAACTACTGCCCCTCTTTCTATAATAGCTCCAGGGTGTTTCAAAGTTCAGGGCAGGTGACACTGGTCTGTTCTTAATCTTTACTGCTTTAGCAATGTTAAGGCAGATGACGAGGGACGCAAATCCCCTGATGGAACTGAATGCATTCCAAGCTCCCCGACCCACTCAAAGCCGTAATCCCCTGCAGCTGGATCTTACTTACCACCATGCACAGCTAATACATTTTTTAAAAGCTAGTCACTGGTGACAAATGTAAACTGGACAGAGCAGCTTCCCCTTCTCCCTGCCTCACTCCCTTACCCCTCAATCTTCCCCCATAACCCAGAGATTTGCTGTTTCTGTGATGGATAGGACCTGCCTTTTAGAACCACCAAGCCTGTGCCGTATAGCTCTACTCTAAGTGACTAGAAGGTTTTAAAAGCATCTTCAGCTGTCAGACTGTAACAAAAACAACAAAAATGTCATCCTTAACACAAACATTTCACAACTGAGAAAACCCTATAAGTTGAGATTATCACTGCTGTACTGAATCCACTATTTATTTAGCTATCACATGCAGGCAAACTGTTCTGGCATCCCTGGCTGCTTGATTGAATTAAGCTGGTTGCCATACTCTGGGGCATAGAAAAATAAATGCAAAAGAAAAATTTAAACTTGAGGACATATATCATACATACACACACACACACACACACACACACACACACGACACACACACACATGCATATATGTATGTATATTTGGACCCCTTCACATTTTACTTTTGGTAGAAACTCAACTGAAATATAGTAAACAAGTAGACTTTTATTATGGTGGGCCAGTATGTTTTCACTATAGATTTTGAGCACCCATTTAGAAAGAGAAACCAAGTAACCCAAGGGGACAATAGCTCTGTGCTGAATGAAATCTCAAAAAACCAGGGCAACATACTATGGAAAACCACAACCTGAAGATGGATAAGATGGTTTCATGGTTACATTGAGTTATTTAAATTAGGGAAAAATGATCTAAAATGGTATCAAAATGCCATATAATACACAGGACATTTTGATAAAGGGACAAACTAGCCTCTCCACCTGATGCAAAGAAACCAAGAGTTAATCTATGTGGCTTTTTTTGGTTTATTCTAGTTCCCAGATAACTGGCAGTAAGTGATATAATTTAAGTGATATTATCAATTAGACTTGGAGAATAGCTACCACTACACTGACTACAATGCTTAAATTGTATTAGGTTTAATTACTGCAAAGCTACATCTGGAGAGGGAAGCATAATTTTATAACCACTCTAAGCATTCTAACTTGAGTTCAGTCCCTTCATGATACATACTTGCCCGAGTAATTGAGGCCCTGAAAGGCAGCACAGTTAATAATGTGTAACTAGCAGAAACAGAAGGAGAAGCGACAAGCAGGTCTCTACAAATTAAATTCACATCTAATTATGTGACCTCTCAGTGTCCTCCTACCCTTTCTGGGAGCAGATACTCCAAAGCAGCCTTGTGACCAGCCTCTGCAGGACCCATGCTATAGGAATTTGGCTAGGGGTGGAGAGAGGAGGACATTACACTGATGAGGAAAGAATTAAGTCAATGTGCTTGAAAGAGTCCAGCTCTGATTTTCTTACTTGTCACCAACTGTCACATTCCCAGAATCCAGGGAACTCAGTCAACATATGAGTAATTCAATGAAAAGACAAAAATAAAAATTCCGTTGTTCATGGTGCCTGGGGACTAAACCTAAAAATGGGGTGTGAGCAAGGCAATTCATGAGTGCTGGTGAGAGAACAAGAAAAGGAAGTTAAGAGATAATTATGTGTACACATGTGTAGAAGAGTATTTTGTGATGCTTGTAAGGAAAAGAGTGAAATACATATAGTGGCTACATTTTTTTTTTTTTTTTTGCAGTACCGGGGATTGAACGCAGGAGCGTTCTACCTCCGCGCTACGTCCCTGGCCCTATTTTTTTTATACTTTATCTTGAGACCAGGTCTCACAAAGTTGCGGAGGGCCTCACTAAGTAGAGAGG
>PVJS01044013.1:0-15000 GCA_004027185.1 Glis glis | reverse complement strand
AAAAGGAGCCATAGCACATTTCCAAAACCTCCTGGTTAATAAATGCATTTTTGTTGTTGTTTCAGATTTCCTGGGACTAGCACTCCACAGAGCTATCTTTGGGAAATATTGGTCTAGAAGAGTGTTGCTCAAACTTAACTAACACGTGACATATACAATATTGATGTACAATATTGACTCGGATTGCCTTTATACAAATATATAATCATATAAAGTTATACAAATATTATATATTTATATACAAATATATTCTAGCTGTAAACTAGGTGGTGTTATAGTTGCTTATATAAGGTCTATATAAGCAACTGTAAAAGCAAATCCACTAACAAATTAAATATAAGCAAAACAAACAAATATTGACTACATTAAATTAATATGGTATGTAATATTGTTTTGTTTAAGCAAAATCACCAGCACAAAGTATATTGCTAAAAACATAATATAGTTTTATTAACTTGGTTCTTATGATTTTGTGCATAATCAACTTGCATTTGAATCATTATCATATCGTTGCCAATAATTTTTTTTTAAAGAAACTTGCTGGGCATGGTAGCACATGCCTGTAATCCCAGTACTTGGGAGGCTGAGACAGGAGGATCACAGGTTTGAGACCAGTCTCAACAACTCAGCAAGACCCTCAGCAACCTAGCAAGAACCTGTTTCAGAACAAAAAATAAGGGCTGGGGGTGTAGCTCAGAGGTAGAATGCCCCTGGGTTCAATCCCCAGTACCACAAAAACAAAAAAGAAGAGGGAGGAAGGCAGGAAGGCAGGAAAGAAGTCAATTATCCAAAGATTTGTTTTTAAATACTTTCATTAGTACATTGTAAGTATACATGCTAATGAAGTTCAAAATGACACAGGCATATTCGCACATAGCATTTGGTGTGTTTCCCTCCAGATCCCACCTCGCTACCTACCTCTCCCCATACATATTAGTGAGATTGGTAGCGATGCCTTCATACCTGGACTTTGCATTACTTCAACTGTTTCCTTCGTCAGTTCTCATTTTTCTCCTCCCCATCCCCTTCCACTATTCTACTGGTCTCTCTCCTCAAATATCTAAAGTCCCTTTTGTTTCCTAACTTCTCTCTGAGAGAAAACATCCAACTTATTTTTGGATGGGCCAATCAATGTAAGGGTTCGCCATTCCCAAATAAAATACTATAATTTCTAAAAATTCTTTTAAGCAAAAAAGTAACTTAGCATGTATTGATTTATCTTCTGCTACTGAACTGTACCAAGTCAGAATGCACAAAGAATACAAATAAAACACTTAAGACGATAATATGATATGAATGTTGTACTCACTCACATATACCCACAGATTCTTTCAAGTTTGACATTTCTATTCTTCTCTGTCACATCATGGTGATGACAATTCTTCCAACACTTTTACTTTCTTGACCTTGTGCAAAACCTTCATCTATAGATGGTGGTAGGATATTATTTGGACTTCGCTTGGCAGGAACATGCACATAAACAGACATAAAGTCAGGTGCCAAAACCGAGCGGTCACATTTAGTTTTTAAGTGAATTATCTATAATCTAGAAAACGATTATATTATTTTTCAAGGTTATTATAAAAGTGGATCCAATCATGGGAAGCTGCTGAAATGTCTGTGATGGTTTTTGCAGAGGGAGCTGATTGGCATTTCTCCCTTCTCTCTTTTGTGGTTCACTCCCCTCCCTCCCCCCACACCAACGGGGAAAGAAGTTGTCAGTGATTGACATTCATTCACACCAATGTGCTTCTTCCGTTTGGATTTCAGGATGTTTGTATTGCTTATTGTGGAAGGAAAGACTTTTTCCCTCACTGAGGGAAATTCAAGTTCAGACTCCCTGAACTGATAGAGGATTCTATGGCTGGAGAAGATATTTGGAATTTAATGTCCCTAGAACTTAAGCTATATCTAGAAGTGAAATCTAACCTAATACTAACCTAATCTGAACTCTAGCCTACACTCAGGGGTTCGGGCAGCATGATCCGCCATAAGAGACCCCCAAGAGCCTTTTTCGCGGTGCCCTTTCCCCTGTACTAAGGCTGGCTCTGGACTGGGGTCTCTTCCTGTTTGCCTTCCCTCTTTCTTTTTGCTAGCCCCCCCAAGTCCTTTCCTTCTTCCCAGCCTGCCGCCTCTCCACTCACAGTGGTCCTGATTGCTCTAGGACCCTCTGTCGGGGGGACTGGCATAGAGAAAAAATGAAGGAGACCACATCTCAAGAGAAGCCGAACTGCTGAGAAGATGTATGAACTTCGTCTTTCAATACATGAGTGATCATGAAAGATGCTACGATGTTGAAGATTATGAAGCACAGAACATGGTTTCCAGGTCTGCACCAATGCTCTTTAGATATAAAAATGATGCGCAACGCTGATTTGGCTAAGTGGGAATGGGGCTAAAGGGTTCTTCCTGGATAGTAACTTCTCTCGTTCAGTTGGATTTGCCGATCTGAGAAGCTCTGAATGGTCAATATTCCACAGAAGTCAGACACAGAAGGACTCTTTTCTTAAAGAGGAGAAAAGAAGGAAAGACGAACATGGTCACAAAGAGGATCAAGTCCCGGCAACTTGAAGACGTCCTATCGGGCACACTCCTAATGCCTTTCTGTTCAGTGATGCGCATTCATTTTTCCTTCTCATCTTTATTTTTGTGCTTTTACTTTTTTCTCATTCATTCAATAAACATTTATTAAACCCCCTTTATGTGACAGGCTCTCTGCTAAATGTTTCAAGGTTCAAAGATTTAAAAACCCTGGTTGTTGGCCACCAGAGACTTTCAGTCTAGAGGAAGAAACAGACAACAAACTGTAAATAGTAAACAAATAATCGCAATATATGATCATTCCTTAACCTGTTCGGGACTCATAAGGCCATCTATATTCCCTATCCCCCCTGCCTTTTTTTGGTGGTCACTCTGGGGATTGAACCCAGGGGCATTCTACCTCTGAGCTACACCCCCAGTCCTTTTTATTTTTTTTACAAACAGGATCTCACTAGGTTGCTGAGAGTCTCGCTAAGTTGCTGAGGCTGGTCTTAAACCTGCAATCCTTCTGTCTCAGCCTCCCAAGTACTGAGATTACAAGTGTGTGCCACCACACCAAGGTCTTTTTTTTTAATTTTCTATTGCAATCTCCACAGAGTAGTGCTGTCTCTGGCCTGCTCAGGCTCTGCCGTCCTTGCCTACAATCTTTCAGAGAAGGGCATTCAGCACATATGTTTTTAGTAATGAAGATGTAGACCTTTATATAATGACAACTAATCCATCTATAGATTGCAAGCTCTTTGTGCAAGGGCTGTGTCGAATCGTCCATTTTGTATAGCAGCTAATCCACTGAGAAAGTGCCTTAAATGCTAAAAAAAAAAAAAAAAAAAAAGTGTAGCAGCACCCCCTGCTGCCACCTGGTGCTTTATTTACACAAAGTTACACTCAGAATAGTAGATAATAAAACTGAAAATCATTTGCCATGTTCAATCATACAATGAAATCCCATCCCTCCCCCAACATACATGTAAGCTGAGGCAAATACATACATACCCTCCTTCCTTGCCTCCATTTCTGCGAGCCCAGAGCAGATGTGTCTTCATGTTTTATTTCTTTATACCTCACTTGTTGCTATCATAATAGCCATGATAAAGAATATATTCAAGCCGGGAGTGGTAGTAAACACCTAATCCTAGTATTTGGAAGGCTGATATAGGCAGATCACAAATTTGAGGCCAGCCTTGGCAACTTAGTGAGATCTGGTTTCAAAATAAAAAATAAAATGGGGCTGAGAGTGTGGCTCAGAGGTAGAATGTCCCTGGGTTCAATCCCCAGCACCACACACACACACAAAAATAAAACTATATTCAATTAAGACTAGAGGATGGGTTGCTATGGCTTGAATAAAAGTTCCCCAAAGGCCCATGTGCTAACAGCTTGGTCCCCAGCATAGTTGTACTGGAAGGCGGTGAAACCTTTGGGAGGTCCTCAGGTCATTGAGAGTGTGCCCTCATAAAGGGACGGTGGGACCCCAGCCCCATCCTCACTCACCTTTGCTTCCTGGCCACGAGGAGTAGTTTTGCTCTGCCAGGGGCTCCAGGTACCATGTGCTGCCCTGCCACAGGCCCAAAGCAAATGGAGCCAACCAATCACAGATTGGAACCTCCAAAACTGTGAATTAGACACAAAACTGTGTCTTTATAAGTTGATTATCTCAGGCATTTTGTTATAGTGATGAAAAGATGACTAACACAGGGACAAAGATACCATGATTACAAAAACATTTTCTTCTGGGTGACAAAAGCATGAGCTATGATGATGATGAATCCAACTGTGTAGTTAGAAGTTAATGAAGCACACTGTTGGTGGAATTGTGAATTAGTACAACCACTATGGAGATCAATACAGAGGTTCCGCAAAAGACCAGGAATGGCGCCACCCTATGACCCGGATATACCACTCCTCAGTATATTTCCAAAAGAATTAAATTCAGAATACTATAGTGATTCATGCACACCCATGTTTATAGCAACACGATATATAATAGTCAAATTATGGAACCAACCTAGGTGTCCATCAACAGATGGAGGGATAAATAAAATGTAGCATATACATATAATGAAATTTTACTCAGCCATAAAGGAAGAACAAATTGTGTCATTTGCAGGAAAATGGATGGAACTAGAGAATATGCTAAGTGAGATCATCCAGTCTCAGAAAGCCAAGGATCATATGTTTTCACTCATATGTGAAAGCGAGAGAGAAAATAGAAAACAAAAGGAACTTCAGGAGCCGGGCGTGGTGGAGCACACTTGTAATCCCAGTACTTGGGAGGCTGAGACAGGAGGATCGCAGGTTCACAGCCAGCCTCAGCTACTTAGTGAGGCCCTCTGCAACTCAGTAAGACCCTGTTTCGAAATAAAGAATAAAAAATAGGGCTGGGGTGTAGCTCAGAGGTAGAATGCCCCTGGGTTCAATCCCTAGTACCGCAAAAAAAAAGTGGGGACTTCAGATAAGTGAGGAGCAAGACCAGTAGAATTGCAGAAGGGGACTGGGGGAGGGAGATGGGGAGGACAAAAATGAGACTTAAGGAAGGAAATGGTTCATAATGTTATGTCCGTATATGAAGGTTTCATTACCGATCTCACTAACAGGTACAGAGACGGAGGAAGGGGAGCGGGGTTGGATCTACAGAGAAACACACCAAGTGCTGTGTGCGTGTATGTTTGTATCCCTTTGAATCTCACTATGATGTATAATCACAATGCACCCATAAAAATATGAAAAAATATTAAAAAGAAAAAAGTTAATGAAGCATAAATTTGTTAGTTAACTTGTCATCAAATATTTTTGAACATTTACAGCGCAAGAGGCACTCTTCAAATCTCAGGGGAATCACAGGTGAACTATAGAACACCTCCGCCTCTCTAAAGGAAGTGACAGTCTAGTGTGGAGGGTCCTGTTAAACTCCTAAACAAATGAAATTAATATGAGGCAGGAATAAAGGCTAGAACATACATAAAGTATGGGGGTGTGACTGAGGCGTGGCTTCAGTCGGGACAGCCCTTCAGAGGGTCACATTTGAGATGAGGAGGAGCCACGCCCAGACTCAGAGGAAGGGCATTTCAGGCAGGAGGGACAGCACAGCCCGAAGAGGAAGAAGACTTTGGTATCTTCAGGGGTAGAAGGAAGGATCACGGGACGAGTGAGGAATGAGTAGAGAATGTGGAGGCTGGTGGGGGTGCAGGTTTGGACCAGGAAGCACCTCTTGATCACAAATTTGATTCTTCACCCAGCCCTCCAAACTGTGGATTCCACATCCTCAGACTCAATCAAGCACAGATCAAAAGAATTGGAAAAAAATGCATCTGTACTGAGCATTCACAGACATTTTTTCTTGTTATTCCCTAAACAATATAGTATAATGATCATTTCTATAGTGTTTGCATTTTATTAGGTATTATGAGTAATTCGGAGATGATTTAAGGTATACAGGGGGGCGGCATAGGTTGTATGCAAATTTTACATCATTTTGTATAAGGGACTTGAGTATAAAATCTTTTTTTCCTTACATCTATAAGTGAGAACATGTGATATCGGTCTTTCTGTGCCTGGCTTATTTCTTTTTCTTTTTCTTTTTTTTTTTGTGTGTGGTACTGGGGATTGAACGCAGTGGCATTCTACCTCTGAGCTATACCCCCAGCCCTATTTTATTATTTTTATGTTGAAACAGGGTCTTGCTAAGTTGCTGAGGTTGGTCTAGAATCTGCGGTCCTCCTGTCTCGGCATCCCAAGTACTGGGATTACGGGCGTGTGCCACTATGCCCAGCTTGGCTTATTTCACTTACCATAATTTCCTCCAGTTTCCCCCATGTTGCCACAAATGACAGGATTTCATTCTTTTTTATAACCAAATAATATTCCATTGTGTATATATGCCACATTCTTCTGATCCATTCCTCTGTTGATGTACCGTACATTGTTTCCATTTCTTGGCTATTGTGAACAGCGCTGCAATGATGTGGGAGGGCAGGCGTCTCTTCAATACACCGATTCAGATTACTGGATCATATGAGTCCTTTAGAGATCCTCCATATTGTCCTTCCCCATGGCTATACTGATTTACATTTCCACCAACAGCGTATACGAGCTCCCATTTCTCCACATCTGCACCAGCATTTGTTTTTTTGTTGTTGTTGTTGTTGTTTTATTTTGTTTTGTCTTTTTGATAATAGCCATTCTACCTGGGGTGAGATGACTTCTCACTGAAACCCAGTAGAGGGATGTAACCAGGCAGGTGATACGCTCTGTTCTGCTTTTCCAAATGATCGCTCTGGAGGGTGAATCGCCTCCAGTTCACAGGCCGCGCTGGGGAGAGGTGTATGGTGGCGGCATGTTACAGCAGACAGTGGGGATGGAAGAAGTTGTCAGCTTAGAGGTATATGTATTCTGTAGCTAGAACAAAGGGGTTTGTTGAAGAACTGGATGAGTGAAAAAAGGAAAATCAAAGAGGGCTCCTAGAAGTCGGGTGCAGTGGCACATGCCTATAATCGCAGTACTTGGGAGACTGAGACAAGAGGATCCCAGATTTGAGGCCAGTGCATCATACCTTAGCAAGACCCTGTTTCAAAATAAAAATAATAAGGATTGGGGGTATAACTCAGAGGTAGAATGCCCCTGGGTTCATCTCCAGTCACACACACACACACACATACACACACACACACACACACACACACACACACCTCCTACAGAAACAAGATAGATAGTATAACAATATGCAGTATAATAATTATTTACATAGTGTTTACATTCTATTAGATATTATAAGTAATCTTACTATTTGCTAAGATGTGAAGGCGAGGGTGGAGGAAATATTCAGGAGGAGTTGGGAACCAATAGCTCTATTTGGCTGTGTTAGGACTAAGATATCTGTCAATTTCCAAACAAGGAGGACAAGTAGACACTAAGGCTGGCGTCACTGGACTCGCATCTAGAGTTTGGAGCAAGAGTTGTCAGCATGTAGATGGCTCCTAAGACCATGCTTGCTCACTTGACTCTGCCTTGTGGCTCTAGAAAACTTCTGTCCCAGCTAGAAAGGTGTCTCCATTTTCAAGAATCACAAAGGAAAAGACTGGACAGAATGATTTGCCATTCTAAAGAAAACAGCATTGTGGCACATGCCTGTAAAATCCCAGTTCTTGGGTGGCTGAGACAGGAGGATCACAGGTTCAAGGCCAGCCTCAGTGACTTAGGGATACCCTGTCTCAAAATGAAAAATAAAAAGGGCTGGAGGTGTAGCTCAGTGGTAAGAACACCCCTAGGTTTGGCCCCCAGTCCTACCCCCACCAAAAGCAAAGCCACCCCATGTCCATGCACACACATAAAATATCAGACTTGTGAGGTCTCTGCCACGAGACCTCTCATTTGTTTGGATGATGAGTTTGAGGTACAAAGAGGTGAGAGGACCGGGGATGTCACATGCACACGGACTCAGAGCTGGAATCCCGTGTCTTCCCCTGCCTGGTGTGCCCTGCACACTCCTGCTGCCACCAAGATGGGCTGATATTAGGACCATGGAAAACAAACACGGTCAGGGATGCACCCATGCCATGAACTAATTTTTTTCTTTTTTTTTTTAATTGATGCACTGTAATCATACATCTTGATGGGTTTCAGGGTGGTAGAAGTATACATGCACACATCGGTCAATTAGCCCTCCCCCAATTCCCACCCCATTCCCTCTCCCTTCCCTCCTTCTCATGCTCAGCATAGTAGTTGACTTTGATATATTTGTGTATGTACATCCTGTGCCTTAGGGTGTTTCTCTCTTCCCCCCTCCCATCTCCCTCAATTAGGTCGCCTTCTTTACTCATCTGAGGTTTTCTCCATCTTTGTCTGGAGTCCCTCCTATACCCTATTCACCATGAACTAATTTCAAAGTAAAATTTAACTATATTTTAGGAGTTTTCATCTTTTATCATTCAAGGTAAGCGTAATAGGTACAGCCCAGAACAAACCGGACCCAAAATTTGTGAAATGGAAGCAGACGGTTCATCTCTATCCACGAGGCCCCTCTGAGCCGTGTTTATTTTTAATTCTGGGTGAGCGAAAGCCAAAGAGGCACCTGGGTCTCAGGTGTCCTGCGTCTGCACCAGTCCTTTGTGAAGGATGGCCACGGGAAGGTAAGGTACCGCTCCGTTCCCGCAAAGCACCACTAGAGGGCTGCAGAGACTGGCGATGACCCGTGCCAGCAGCCCTGAAACCCGAACGGGCCACCGCCTACCGGTCCAGCCTTCCTTCTGGGCTGAGGAAATTGGAGCCTGGGAAAGATGAAGTGGTGCTCCCAAGGCCGCCCAGCTAGTTAGTGGCGAGGTCACAATTCCATTACAGTGCCTCTTACTCAAAATTTAGGGTGAGGGCTGGGGATGGAGCTCAGGGGCAGAGTGCCTGCCCAGCATGCGCGCAGCCCTGGGTTCCATCCCCAGCACTACCACCCCCCCCCATGCCATGTAATATTACGGAAAGTACATGGGTTTGGGGGCCAAAGATCCTGTTTTATTGTGTCTCATCTTGTGGGCTTAAATTTCCTAACTTCTCTGAACCTCAGCATCTCGTCTGTTCAGGTGATGAGCACTTCTGTCCTCCATGTACTGAGCTCCGTTGGCGAGTGGACTCACTGAACACCCGGCAAATGCCTAGGCCATCGCCTCTTTCTGTTGAGGTCCTGGTTCCTCTCTGAGAGCGCAACGGCGTGAGAAACTTCCAGGAATGACCCCAATGATCCTGTCTGCCTAGAATACCTTGCTGCACGTTGAACTACACACGAAGGGCACTACGTATTGCTTTTTTAAAACCCAACAAAAATCTATAGGAGGTGTATCTTTAATCTCACAAGGAACAAGGGGAAGAAAGTGACTTTCTTGCCACTGTCCTAGGATTTAGATCCTCAGAATCTCTTTCCACCCCCACCCCCCATCAGTGGATGTTTGTTGAGTGACATTAACGGCAAAGGAAGGCGCTGAGCACCCTGGGAAGACCCTCGAATCTTATCCTCAGCAATAAACACCCTTCTACTGCAGGCATCAATCCTGTCGCTACTGAATGGATCGTACCTTTCAGTACGAAAGTGCCACCAGCCAGGCATTAGTGACTTTAGAGATGGGGAAACTGAGGCTCAGAGAAGCTAAATAACTTGTCCAAGGCCTTTCAGAAAACAAGTGGCAGCCTGGTGCTGTGGCACACGCCTGTAATCCCAGTATTTGGAAGGCTGAGACAGGAGTATTGCATATTTGAGGTTGGCCTCAGCAATTTAGTGAGACTCTCGGCAACTTAATGAGACCCTGTTTCAAAATAAAAGAATTATAAAAAGGGTGGGGGTGTAGCTTGGAGGCTCTGTCCCTGGGTTCAATCCCCAGAACCAAAAACAAGTGGCGGCTCTGGAGTTCAAGGCCAGCTTGGCCGGTGCATGATCCCAGTGCCTCCGGCCTCCCTATCTCCTGAGGTGCCCGCCATATAATAGAACGCACTGGGACAGACGGGCCCCTGGGGATTCAGAAGAGTCGCCGCCGCTGACCCTGGGGATGCCACGGGGCTTCTGGAGGAGGCTCAAGCCGGCCGGGCAGGGAGGTAGGAAAAGAGAATTCCTGACAACTCCATCTGTGGTGAACCTTTGGTGGATGAGAAACGCACACACGCGCAGGCGCACACTCACACTCAAAGCTGAAGTGGGAGAGAACCGCAGGGCCTCACTACCAGCTCACCCTGGGAATTCAGGGGCCGACCTGGCTGAGTGGCAGGCGTAGGAGGGAGGCCAGATCCCAGATCCCCTCTGCCTGGCGGACTGCCACCTAGAGATACTACTGGGCGTGGTGGTGCACGCCTGTCATCCCAGTACTTGGGAGGCTGAGACAGGAGGATTGCAGGTTCGAGGACAGCCTCAGCAACTTAGCGAGACCCTGTTTCGAATTTTAAAAAATAAAACAGCCGGGCGTGGTGGCGCACGCTTGTAATCCCAGTACTTTGGGAGGCGGAGACCGGAGGATCCGGGTTTGCGGCCAGCCTCAGCTCACTCTCTCGCTCTTGCTCTCTCTCTCCCTGTCTCTCTCTACTTAGTGAGGCCCTCCGCAACCTCGTGAGACCCGGTTTCAAAATAAAGCATAAAAAAATAGGGCCAGGGGTGTAGCGCGGAGGTAGAACGCCCCTGGGTTCAATCCCCAGTACCGCAAAAAAAATAAAAAATAAACAAAACAACTGGGGATGTAGCTTGAAGGTAGAATGCCCCAGGGTTCAATCCCCAGTATGGGGGTGGGGGAGAAAGAGAGATCCTAGCCCAGTGGCTGGGGCAGCCGCTGCATGGCGGTCTACTGCAGGTTAGTCATTGTGCACATCTTCTGAATAAGAATGTCAGATGCTCGTCCAAAGCGGTTCTAGAAGTAGCTGAGTACCGGAGTGTAATGACACAGGAAATGTCCTTCCATCGGGCAGGAGCACGCTCCTCCCGCTCCTCCCAGAGGCGGGGAGAGGCAGTCATACTTAGAATCATTCCTTCACCCAGCAACGCTGAGCCTCCAGCAAAGAGCCAAATGGAGCTCCCACCCTGGCTGCACTTTGGAATCACCTGGGAACTTTTAAAAATACCACCACTATGGCTCCACCCAAAACCAATTAAATGAGAGCATCCGGGAGTGGAGCCCAGGCCTTTGTGTTTTTTTTAAAAGCTCTCTGGGCGATTCTTCTGTGGTTGAGAACCACTGCATTAGATACCATAGGCAACCCAAACCAGACCGGGCCTCCAGGAGCTCACCAGTGCATAGAGCCCTACAGTTTACAGGGTGTTTTTCCCCCCGGGTGACTTTGATTGGTCTTCATAGCCAGTCTGAGAGGGTGTCATTATTGCCCAGTTTGCAGCTGAGGCTCAGAGAGGCTGACCAAAGCTGCACAGCAGGTGAGCCGCAGAGTTGGCACAGGAACCAGGACTCCTGCACTCATGGAAGGACTCAAGGGGAGGCTCAGCACACGTCATCAGAGCCACCTGAGTAAATCCGCGAGTGTCCTAGGTAGGTCTCCCTGTGGCCGTAACAAATGTCCTCCAACCAGCTCAAGTCTGTCAGCATCTCTAAAACCGTCCATGTTGATCCTCTACTGGTTTATTTAACTCTTTTCATTAAGCATTTTCTAGGCAAGAGAACCTTGTGGCCAGAATAGTAAGTAGATACTTAAAAGATCACCTTGCCAGGCTCAACAATTGGCCTTGGGATGTGTTAACAGCCCCTAAGAAGAATAGAATTTATGGCACAAATGTTTAGGCTGAATAGTAAGTATTAGCATGTCAGCTGATTTGCTGGCCGTTAATTAATGGTCAGTCAGTGTTGGAAGAGCAGCCTGTGTTCATAGAAAAAAAGATGGAGACAGGTGCAGCCTGTGGCAGTGCAGTGGGCCCAAACTCAGGGGCTTTGAAATCTAATTCCCTGTCTGGGTGGCTGTTTAGCTTTCTATAAACCTCTGCCTCTTTGGGTTACATGTACAGTTTTGCCTGCCCTGGAGCAGGCTGTAACATTCCCACAGCAGCCTCGGGGATATTTAGTCTAGTTTCTCAAGTGCTGGCCCTTTGGGAAGTAGAAATTACCCTTCATAAACAAATCTGCTAATCCCTGCCCTTCCCCCTTCTGCAACTTTGGCCTGAGCTCTTCTGGGTCTACTCTCCTAACCCTCTTCCTCGCCTCTCCTGGTGCTCAGCACAGAGCGGCTCACCTGCTCACCATTTGGAAATTCCCAATAAACAGCAACCCTCCCATTTCGCAGATGAAGAGACTGAGGTCCAAAGAGTGGCTGGGCCAAAGCCAGATAGAAAGTAGCAGAGTTAGGAAACGCCACCTCCCGGGGCCACCCCTGTGCTCTGTGAGGTCCCATTCAACCAGGACTGCAAGGTGCTGACAGAGTTCATTCCAAATCTAAGAAGAGCAACTCACAGCTACTAAACTCATTTTAGTGGTTTTGGGGCATGGATCCAACCTTGAGCAAAAATCACAATGAAAGCAAAGATAAGTCTTATAACCCCTCACCTATTTCAAATCAAGAAGAAAGAACTTAGGTGTATTGCTAATCTCTAGGACTAACACCTTGATATATGCAAAATCCATGCCTGTTTTTTTTTGGGGGGGAGGAACAGAAGATGGAACCCAGGAGCATTCTACCTCCAAGCTACAACCTTAACCCTTCTTATTTTTTGTTTAGATACAGGGTCTCACTAGGTTGCTGAGAGTCTCACTATGTTGCTGCGGCTGTCCTCAAACCTGCGATCCTCCTGTCTCAGCCTCCCAAGTACTGGGATTGCAGGCGTGCACCACCACACCCAACTCATGTCCATTTTTTAAAAAAGGACCCACCAGGAGAAGAGTCCAAAGAAATAAGTCTCTAATAACAGCAGTTTGGTCTGTGATAGCTGGATTCAGCCAGCCTTCTTAGTTCCTTCAATAACAGTAGTCGTAGTAATGATAATCCACCTACCATTTACTGAGCACCCAGGGTGTCCCAGGTGGTGTAACATATTTGCTCATCATTCAGTGCCCACGTGATGCAGGTCTGATTTTCTCCTTACACAAATGAGGAAACAGAAACCAAGTGAGCAAAACCTCACTCAAGTTGACAGAGTTAGTAAGTACCCGGGCCAGGGTTGAGTCTGTGTGTTCAAAAGACTTTGTGCCACAGACATGGAACACACACCCCTCCTCCTAAACGGAGGTGTTAGCCCAACAAATATCTGGAGATTGTGGGCATGGCAGGGAGGACACACAGATCCAAGGATGCAGGAGAGAGAGAAGGGCCAGCCCCCATAGGCTGAGCACCCTTCGGTTACCTTCTAACTGGCTCCCGGCCCTGCCCGCCCCACCCTCATTGGACCTTCATCTCCTCGTTAGTCACAGACCCTGGAGGCTGTATGGAAACATGCAGTGTGAGCACAGCCTGGCCCAGCCCTGGAGTGGAGCCTGATCTGATGCCTGTGACATTCATCAACTGGTTAATTTCAGAAAGGCATCCATTTGCACCAGCTGCTTAAAAAGCTCTCTGCCCTCAGGAGACGCTCAGCCAATCAGGAGGCGAGGCAGGGAGTTTTTCTGGTAACCACGTTCAGCCGGGTGTCTGTCTGCCGCTCGGCTGGTCGTGTAATTTCAGCGACGCTCGGGAGCACAGAGAGTAGAGTTAAAACGAATGATCTTATTTTCTTCAAACGATTATTTTTATATTTATGACTCGCGTCTGTCCTGAAGCACAGGTGCCCTGTTAACCTATCATGATGAGGATGGTCGTGACAGAAATGACAGCTGTCGCTCTTTACAGGGGGAGAGGCACGGGCTGCTTCTGGCAGATTCTCTCCAGGTGGCTGCATCGTGTGTGTGTGTGTGCGTGTGTGTGTGTGTGTGTGTGTGTGTGTTTGGAGGGAGGGGAGAGGGAAAGTCACCACAGGTCCTCTATCTGCTCCTGGACTCTGTCAGTTCAGGTCCAAAGCAAGAGAGAAATGACGTTTAGAAATTATTGTTTCTTTGGATTTTTTTTTTTTTTTTTGCGGTACAGGGGATTGAACCCAGGGGCATTCCGCCTCTGAGCTCCACCCCAGCCCTATTTTTTTATTCTTTATTTTGAAACAGGGTCTCACTAAGTTGCAGAGGGCCTCACTAAGTAGCTGAGGCTGCCGCGAACCCAGATCCTCCGGTCTCAGCCTCCCAAGTACTGGGATTACAAGTGTGCGCCACCACGCCCGGCTTGGAAATGATTGCTAAATCAGAATGCAAGCACACCCCCAGGATGAGGCGAAGAGAGGTCCTCATCAGTTCCCAGAACAGGTGTTGAGGAATGGGCCACTTCCTCCCAGTGTCAGGTCCCCTGAGGAGACCAAATGCCTTGCGGTTGATCAAAGATGTGGAATAAAGGGTGTGGGATGCTCTCCAGGAACCATTCCACCTGCCTGGCAAAAGCTCCATGAGAAGGGAAGTGGTTAGCAGCTGGACATGGTGGTACACCTCTGTAATCCCAGTACTTGGGAGGCTGAGACAGGAGGATTGCAGTTTCAAGGCCAGTCTCAGAAACTTAGTGAGACCCTCAGCAACTTAGCAAGACCCTGTCTCAAAATAGTTCTGGACGCTCCTGGCTCACGTTTGTTTACATGCTCCCTTTCATGGTCTCTATAGAAGCCACTAGTCTACCTGCATTCGACAGTTTCTATTTTTGTTTTAAACTCCGTGTATTGCAGATAAGAATTACAAATCAGACCGAGAAAATATATATATATATAAATATAGTTGGGCTGGGCATGATGGCGCATGCTTGTAATCCCAGTACTTGGGAGGCTGAGACCGGAGGATCCGGGTTCGCGGCCAGCCTCAACTACTTAGTGAGGCCCTCCGTAACTTAGTGAGACCCTGTTTCAAAATAAAGAACAAAGACTAGGGCTGGGGTGTAGCTCAGAGGTAGAATGCCCCTGGGTTCAATCTCCAGTACCGCAAAAAAAAAAAAAAAAAT
>PVJS01044012.1:0-16836 GCA_004027185.1 Glis glis | reverse complement strand
CCGCGAACCCAGATCCTCCGGTCTCCGCCTCCCAAAGTACTGGGATTACAAGCGTGCGCCACCACGCCCGGGTGCACATCCCTCTTCTGATGCCCACGCGTCATACTTCAGCACCCTCTCCATTGTCCTGATTGCGCTTATTGCTTTCAGAGATTGTCTTGTTTAGTTATTGCTTCTCTCCAGGAGGTCAGGGTCTTTGTTTCTTTATGAGCGTTATTTCCAATGTCAAGACTAGGCCCCAGCCCAGAGCAGGCGGCTCATGGTTATTCATTGAATGAGTGAATCAATGGAGGAAGACTTGACTAAGGATGAGCTTCTTTGCTCTTGCCAACTTATAGTCACCCCTGAGCTAGGGATCCCGCTCTGAAGCAAAGCACTGGAATTGATTCCCATTGGTCCTTAGGATCTCCCAAATGGGGAAGGTCCATTTTGAGCCCTGGTATGAACGGAACTGTTAGGACCCTTCAAGGTCTGGGAGTCCCAGGACTATGTGTGGGCTAGGAGGCAGGTATATCCAGGGCCAGGAGATAGGCAGCTGCTTCCTGTCAGGTCTCCTCAGGTATCATCCACTTGACCTG
The DNA here is from genome assembly GCA_004027185.1 of Glis glis. Taxonomy (NCBI): domain Eukaryota; kingdom Metazoa; phylum Chordata; class Mammalia; order Rodentia; family Gliridae; genus Glis; species Glis glis. The sequence goes on along the minus strand of PVJS01044012.1, from coordinate 16,258 downwards.
GCTTTCCCTGCCAAGGGCACACAGCAGAAATTCTCTTCCCATCACCCCCAACTTTGGAAGCCCTTTCCCCTTTGCTGTGCTGGCGATGACTCCTGCATCAGACAGCCACATGGTCCAAGCAGGATGTGCCTTTTTGGACAATGGGTGCCCTGTGAGTACATCCTCTTAGGAAATACTCCAGAATTTCATCCTAGAAGTTGGGAGACCATGGTCCTCTCTGTCAGGACAATTCCTTTTGGGTTGAAAGCATCTCAAACCACATGAAATGGTACCACTCACCCAGTGAAGGTTGCTAATCATACTGGTCTCCTATGAATCCTCCAAGGTCACTGTGAACATGAGCCTATTTTTTTTCTTAGAAGAAGAGCAAGTCAGAGGGAAGTCTAAGAAATGAAAAGGGGGATTCTTGGATCCTGGTAAACAATCAGCCATGGCTAACACCGACTTTGTTGCAGTTACTTTGGGTTTTCTTATTTAGTTTCTTTCTTCTTGGTACTGCGGAGTTGAACCCAAGGGTGTTCTGCCTCTGAGTTGCACTCCCAGCCCTTTTTATTTTGCAATGGGGTCTCACTGAGGCTGGCCTCGAACCTGCAATCCTCTTGTCTTGGCCTCTCAAGTACCTGGATTACAGGTGTGCACCACCGTGCCTGGCTTTTAGCTTGTTTTATTTAATTCTCCCCTGATTTAAATTCTTTTGGAAAATCTCAGCCTGTCTCAGGTAGCTAGAAGAAGCAGGCTGTGTCCAGCTGGGGACAATGTACTAGAAGGGGAGCAGTGTCTCCATGAAGGTCAGAAAGGTCAGTGCCTGCGGACACTGGAGGTGACTACCCTGAGAGGTGAGACTTGGGACTCAGAACCAAGCCATAAAACCAGCTCCCACTCTCCAGGGAAGGAGATAATTTGGGCATCTCTCTCCACTCAGATCTTTGGTGAGTCTGTGTTCTGTTCAAGCATGGAGACTGTGCCTTTGGCTTTCTAGAAGGGAGCCCATCTCATCTATCATCCTACCACTCCCCTTCCCCACTCATTGCACTGTATAACTGTTCCAGAAATCCAAACTGTGGTCTCTAAAGAGAAAGGGGAGCCCCAAAGATGTTGGATGACTGTGTCTTTCTTGTAAGAAGCTGTTCCTAACTAACCCAGAGACTAGTGATCTCTAGACCATATCCTGCTTTTAATTCCTTGTCTAATGACTGTGCTCCCAACAGATGGGACACTGAGGGCAGAGGGGGAAGGGGATGGACTGCATCTTTATTATTCCCCAGTGTGCTCCTGGCGCCTAGCCAGGCACACAGTTGGTGCTTAATAAATGCTAGTTGAATGCACGGAGGGTGGACTAAGCGGACAGTTGCAAAAATAAAAGCTTTTCTTCCTGGGTAAATTTGCAAAGTATTCTCTCGAGACGATATAGGATGAAAGCTTGGCATGTGGGTTTCCTCTGCGCTGGAAATGTTGATAGAGAAGGAAGCAGGAGGAATTTTGATTAATGAGCCTGTACTTTCACAGAAGCCTTCTCTAACCAACCCTCAGCAAGGTATGCTAGAGGAACCAAGACTTTGGCTTGAGTATCTATTTCTGCAAACTATTAAGCTTGGAAAATAATGGCCAGAATTTGAAAAATGTAGAGTGCAGTATATACTTATATATGTATATATATATATATATATATATATATACATATATATATATATATGCTATATTCTATCTATCATCTATCTATCATCTATCTATCTATCTATCCATCCATCCTATATTGTTTTTTTAAAGATTATCTCAGATTATTTGTGAATGACTGAGTGTTTCTCCATGGTTTTTATCCTGAGAACATGTCCAAGAAAGGCCTGGTGCCCCAACATCTAGATGAAGGACCTCCAATTACTTGCCTGGCGTAGGCATGGCTCAGAGATGCTTGCTATGTTGTTATGGAGCAGAGAGAGTCCTGCGCCAATTCTCAGGGCACCTGGGTTTGGATGCCAGCTGACTGGCCTCCGGCAAGTGACTTCCTCTCTCCAGATACCAGAAACCCAAGAATAAAGTGAGGGGCTTCTGCCCTGATTCGCCTCCTTCTCTAACCTCCTCGTCAGCTGGGACTTCAAGTTTGCTTCACCTTAGGTCCAGATCGCCACTACAATGTCAACAGCAGGGACAGTCCCCAAGCCCAAAGCAAGGTGCAATGAGAGGGAAGAAAAGAATGGACTGTGAGGGACGCTGCCTACACAGAAATCCACGGCCTGGTTTTCTTGAAGATGAAAAGTTTGACTTCAAGGATGTGTGTCAAGTTTTAAAAGTTCCCTTGATGATCTCTCAGAAGCCCTGGGGCTTCTGGGAATTTCTGGAACTGTGATAAGACTTCTCTTTGGGCCCGCTGGAGACTAGCAGGAAGCAGTAGGGAAGAATGAAGTCACCAGCTGTCCCCACCCGCTCAGACAGAAGTGAGACTTCTCCCACCCTGGGGGTCTCCTTGTGCTTCTGGAAGCCCACAGAGTGGCTTGCTAGAAAGAATATTTAGTCCAGGCTGGGAGGAGAGGCAACGTTGATGAGAAAATCAAGGGCCCCAACCCTGTTCCTAGCTGGCTTCTACACTTGACTCTGGTGGGAATGTGGGCTTTGAGCTGACAGCATGGCAGGCTCCGGCCAGGTCACCCTGCCCCATTATGGGCCACCAGGAGTCCCTGCAGAGTCCACAGCCCTGCCTCTCTCACTCGCTAGACACAGGCAGATTTAGTTCCTTTCTCCTGAGTTCCTTCCTCGGGCCCTACTTTGTAGTTTGGGTCCACATTTTTCAAAGAGAGTTGTTTTCCTTGAAATAGTATTTCTTCTTTTCTTTCTCTTTTTTATTGTATCTTGATGCTAGAAGAAAAATGGCACATAACAGATATCCAGATACAAATGAACATTTCTACAAACATTTTGCAAAAACAACATCAAAGTGAAGAATACAACCAACCGTCTTTGTGGCAAGAGATGGTGCCTTTCTCAGAGCGCTTAATTAGCTTTCCAAAGCCAGTTGACAAACCTAGACAAATCCCCTCCCCCCAGGCACGATTCTGCTGGGCTCCACACAGCTGTCTTCTCAGTTAAATCAAAGCAGGTCATTGTGGTTAATAACATTTGGACATATATTTTAAAGCATGTATAACAAAGTGAGTAACTTTTTTCTTTTCTTTTTTTTTTCCTTTTCTTTTTTTTTTTTTTTGCATTTGAACAACAGAAATAAAACCCCAAAGCAAATAAAGATTGAAATGTCATGTAAATCCATGGCCCTTTGGGACCTTGCTAGAGTGACCATGTTGTTTCAGAGAACTGTGCCAAATGCCCTTTTTGAGTAGTTTGGGGACAAGAGTGATCAGGGACCTAGAGTATCAGAAATTACAGCATTGGAGGTAGCACCCAAGTTGGTTGCCTTTGACCCTGGAAGTGCTTTTTGATCGAAACCGTCTAAAAGCACACTCTTGAAATTTTAGAAAGACTTAATCTTCTTAACTTTGAGTTAAAAAAAAACCCCATAAATATAAGATTTTATTTTTAGCATGTTCTTTTCAAAGCTCTACTGCTTCCAGAACAGGCAGAATGGAGGGATTCCCTCTAGGGCAAAGCAACTATATACTTGGATACATGCCAAGATCCCAGCCTGGAAGTGGAGGAATACTGCTAATATCTGACGAATCTACCCATGTAGCAGGAAGAGTCTAGATTGGATGGCTGGGGTGAGAGGTGGCAGTGCGGGAAACGAGGGAAAGAAAGCAGGCATTTTCTCTTCCCTCTGGACTGACTTAGCTGACATGCTGGGGGACACATCGTAAGAGGATGCTGATCATGTCTCCATTATGCAGTGGTGTTTCCTCCGTGCTAGCTGCATAATTCCATCTCGCGGAGATGCTCCAAACTACCTGAGGACATTTGGGGGGTCTGAAACATGGTCACTCTGGCCTCCTCAGAAAACAAAACATGGATGCAACTTGTCAATGAGAATAAAATAAAATAAAATAAAATAAATGTCACCGCAATAGCCTCTGAGCTGGGATGACAGAAATGAAGGACGGAGATCTACACGGCTACTTAGCTCTTGACTTCAGGTTTTAAAAATTCAGAGTTAACAAAGGAAAATCCTTCGAATTCTGATTGGTCAATATTCCTGATGACTTCCTGGTCGGGAGGTGTTAGGACGGGTGGATGGCGGGTGAAAAATCGGTCGAAGTTTTCAGCATTTCGCCCACACTATGAGAGGGGAAGAAAAGAACTTGTGGTGGGTGGGAAAAAAAACAAAAACAAAAACAAACCAAAAGCCAAAGCAAAACAGAACCAAACAGAATCGGGTGTGAGTTTTCTCCGATCCCTTCCCCTTCAGAAACTCAGAGAGGTTGTTTTAATGATCAGAAATGAGAGCAACATAAAACGCAAAATTCTCATGACCTTGATACATGACCTTGGGCTCCCAACCTTCAGTTGCTGTAGCTAATGCATCACCCCTAGTTTCTTTCTGCGCAGTCAGGAGATGTATGCAAAGGCATGAGGATGGGGGGCGGGAGTTAGTGGCATGTGGCATGTCCCCTAACCCATCCCAAGAGCTCGGCCAAGCTCATTTGTGGGCAAAGATGGGGTTAAGGTACCTGAGATGTTTCACGTGGTGCAAGATGCAAAATAATGACCCGTTGATACATCACCTGGGAGATCTCACTATTTAAAGCAGTAGATTTCGCCAAGTGTCGTCCTCTGGTTCTTGATCAGGAACAATACATGTTTCCAGCTCAACAGAATACAGTTTATAAACTCAGGGTAGGAAGATCCCAACCACGGGCCCTGGGCTTGGTGCCTGCAGAGCCTGGGCAAGGCCCTGGGTAGCTGGCTCAGTCACTACCCTTTATTACAAGGTGGTGGGAGGTGAACTCAGCTGTCCTCGGTCCGAATAGGAAGAAGTGGCATGGAGGGAAATACAAATCAGGACTCAGTGAGGCGATCAGGCTTGACAGAGAAAACCACTGGCCTCTCATCCTGCCGATTCTTCCATATGAAGGGGCCCTGTTCTTGAGGCAGAGTTATTATACGTGTGTGTGCTTGCACGTGCAAAAAGAGTTAAGTCAGTAAATTTGGGTTTCTTTGTTCTTCACCAGCAAAACCCCATTTGTGCAAAAGCTCTAAGTAGTTCAGTGTCTTTAAGAGGTAAAAACAACCTAATAATACAATAGTCATAGTAGTCATACTAATGACAGCTAATACTTATTGTGCATTTGCTATAGCCAGACACAGACACCTTGCAAAGCTCTTTACTAACATTGTCTTATTTAATCCTCCCAAGGACCCTATGAAGTGGGTATGATTATCATCCCCATTTTACAGATGAGGAAAAGGAGGCCAGGGAGATTATGTCGTTTGCTCAGGGTCACATTGCTCATGAATAACAAGGTTGCAGGGGAAGTTGGAGCCATCACAGCCCAGGCCCCTGGCTCCATTTTTACAAGCACAGTTGAGAGGCTAGTGACTGTCTGACTATTGGATCGCAACCAAGGGGGAGAAAATCATGGAGGGGGAGGACGAGGTCTCTGCTGTGAAGGACAGAAGATGTGGATGTATCAACTGCTCAGACAAAAAAAGTGGGGGAGCTCGGGAGGATGACAATGTCCCTTTGGGACATGATGGCTTTGAGAGACCAGTGAGATTCTATGTAAGGGCTGGAGGGGGTTTGAAGTATAGGTTCTAAAACTCAGTAGAGAGATCTTGAAAAAGAAGAAAAACTCAAACAACAGAATGAGGAGGGTGGAAAAGGGTAATAATAGTAATAAAAGCCATTGAGTCCTTTCTGTGCCACAGAGATTTGCTAAGTGGTTTTTTTTTGCACATATTACCTTTTTTGATTCATGTGACCACCCTGTGGGATAAGTCATTGATTCCCATTTGCCTAGGATAAAATTGCCCTGAAAACTTAGAGCAATAGGAGAAGCAGGAGAGAGCAGCGTCAGACAAGTGAAGGGTTGAGAGAACCCGAGGACAAAGGCATCGTCATCAATGAAGTAGCTCCAAGAGGTCAAGTAGGAAAATCGCAGAAAATGGGCCACTGCACCTGGCAACTGAGAGGACGCCATTGAGACCTGGAGAGGTGCCACTGAGCTCCAGCCACGGGGAGAGGGAGGGCATGCTGAGCAAGTGGAGGCCTGCAAGTGCCTCTTGAAATCCTTGCAGAAAAGGCAAGCAGGGGTGTTTGACGTGCTCGTGAAAGGATGCAGCTCTCAGAGAGCCTTGGCTTCATATTTGCATCGAAATGAGCCCAGGGGTCTGTAACGTGCAGACATGGATTTGAATCCTGGCATCTTGCTGCCTACTAGCTGTGCAACCCTGGGCACGTTTCCTAAAGTCTCAGGTTCCTCTTGTAAATCAGGAGCAATTCCTATCATACAGGGTTTACAACAAGGGTAAAATGAGATGAGACATGTGCCCGGCACTGAGTAGGTAGGTGTTCAACATATCATAGCTGTGAATATTATTGGGTTCTTGTTTTCCATTACAAACCCCTACAGTACAGCACATGCTTCCTATGATAGGGTATTTTCATAGTGTTTAAGTTTTAAATACTGAGCAAAAAGCCTTGAATTTTTAAAAGACTCTCGTTAGACTTAAAGAAACATAGTCATTATTCCGAGCTAAATTGTTCTTCCCACTCTCATTGTCGTTTTAATAGAAAAAGAATGTAAACTCTCTATTACGAAATCTATTTCATATTGATTTTGCTATGGGAGTTTGAAAAACAAACACTTGGTAAGATAAAAGGATGGGAAACAGCAAATTCCAGAGGAGGCAAAGACGTGAACACAAGAAAGTCCTAGGACAAGAAAATCTAAATAAATGGCTTTATATCCTGAGAGTGGAAAAGGACGTGTACAGGAGGCAACAAACAAAAGAAGCTGATGAGTCTGATTATATAACAATTAAAAACTTATGTATGGTTTAAAAAAAAAGAAAAATCTTAAAATGAGTCTAAAGGCTAACAACAAACTAGAAAAACATACTTGTAATATCCACTAAAGAAAAAAGGGCTCTTTAATTTACAAAGAACTCGTATGTATTAATAAGAGAAAGAAAATTTGAAAAAAGGGAGAATGCCAGTTTTTTAAAAGTCCAAGTATATAAAAATCATGGTCAAATCTCATTCATAATTAAGGAAATACAAACAACACAGAAATGACCTTTGCAAAACCCTGGTGAAGTAGGGGAAGGTGTTGTTTGGATGTCTGGAGGAAAAGAACTGTAGGCAGAGGGAGGGAACTGCAGGTGCAAAGACCCTGAGACCAAGCTTCGCTTGATATAATCACTAAGCAGCAATGAAGTTCAGTGTGGTCAGAGCAGAGTAACCAAGGTGGGGTGGGATAGGAGAGGTCACAGAGGGGCTAGAAGACAAGGCATGTTGCTCAATGGCCATCAGAGGACAGTAGATTTTCATCTGTTTGATGAGAAGTCGCTGGAAAGTTCCAAGCCCCAAATGACATGATCTGATGTGTGTAGACAGGATAGTTGTGCTGTGTACAAAATAGACTCCACAAGCAGGAAGCAGTCATGGAAACATTGAACCAGGACAGGAGGCTGTTGCCTTCACAGAGCTCTTGATATAAGGCTATCAGGTAAGAGAGGATGAGGGTTTGGAGGAAGGGGATTGTAGGGAAGATGGAAAGAGACATTCAAATTTGGGATCCATTTGTATTTACAGTTGACAAGATTTGTTGATAGATCGGATATAGGGGGATGGGCAGAAGGGTAGAATTGTTGGTGTCCCCAGGACTTTTGGCCTGAGCTTCTTGGTGAGTGAGGGCCACCAGGGTAAAGCATATATGTGTGTGGGGGGGAGGGGAAGGGGACCACACACTTGATTTTATTTATGGTACATTTGAGGCTGCAGAGGAGTTGCCACAGATGCCCAGTAGGGATGGGGCTGGGAGCTGGACAGGACCCAGGCTACCCTGGGTCCTGTATCAATCTCCTACGTCCGGAAGGAGACTGATTCAATCATCCAGAGGAGAGAGAGGGTTGTGGAGAAGGGGGTGGAGCAGTGGGGTGGGGTAGAGAGAAGACAAAGCGATACAGGTGACAAGGGCTACTGGTGGGGGACAGCCTGTCTCGAGGCAGGTCACAGGTGTTTTTCTTTCGCATGGATGTAGGGACCCAAACCGGCCAGCATAAGAAGCAGATTAGCTGAGAGAGTCTTCAGGGGCCCATTTTTCTTTAAAAAAACCATCCATTTCTTGTCTGTACCAGAAGGCTGCGGATTTGCCTGGGCCTCCCCGGAGACTGGGATGGGAGCTGGTGAAACAGTTCCTGGCAGCTGCACACCCTCCTCCCCCACCCCTACCCTCCCTCCAGCCTCAGAGAACAATGAAATCTTTAAGTGAGATAGCACAGAGGAGATGCCAGCACAGGGGTTAACCAGGAGGGCACAATATAGCGGGAGCGTGATTTCCCTGCTAATAAGCAGCTTACGGGGCTGGCAGATCACAGCCTCCCTGTTAAGTGTTTCTGTGTTTTTCAAATGGAGCTGTCATTGCCCATTAGCTTCAGGAGCTGCTCCCTAAATGGAGACGTCAGCCCTTGGGAGACACAGCCCAGATCAGCCCTGAGCCTGCTGTGTCCTTGGAGAATGGGCAGCTCGGTGTCTGGGATCTGATTACAAATGCCAGGGTGGACCAGGCCTGCCTCTCTGTCCTGGGTGAATACTTCAGCCTTGTTTAGCTACTAAAAGGGAATCCAACCTCCTTGTTATTTGGGTACACCAATGGGGCCTCTAGAAAGGATGGGGGCCAGAAACCAACTAGGTTATTTAAACCATGAGCACCTCTTCCAGGGTTGGAGAGGGCAGGAAGCATTTTGATTTGTGGAATAGTGCTCCTGAGTGTAAGAACCTAGACGGAAAAGCTGATCTTGAGTGGTTACCAGTGAGCTGCTTTTTTCCCCCTTTGTTTCCTTCTAATTTCTGTTTTGTTGTGTTAATAGCAGCTCTGCAGGAGTCTATCAGATGTGGGGCTGGGGTGTAGCTCAGTGGTACAGCAGGTGTTAGCATGCAAGAAGCCCTGGGTTCAATCTCCAGCACCACAAAAATAAACAAACAAATGTGGAGTTTGCACAGCTACACCAGCCACAGGGATCTTTCAAAAACACCAGCCAGAATACAGTAGTATGCCTCTTATCCTCAGGAGACACATTCCAAGACCCCCTGAAGCCCTGGAAAGTACCTAACCCTATATATACTATGTTTTCCCCTATATATACACACCTATCTATGAGAAAGTTTAATTGATAAACTGGGCACAGTTTAACAATCATAACTAATAATAAAACAGAACAAGTATAACAATATGCTCTATGGAAAGTTACTTAAATTTTATGAATTGTTTCTGGAAACATTTATTATTATTATTATATATTATTATTATTATTTTTTTTTTTGCGGTATGGGGGATTGAACCCAGGGGCATTCTACCTTTGAGCTACACCCCCGGCCCTATTTTTTATACTTTATTTTGAAACTCGGTCTCACGAAGTTGTGGAGGGCCTCACCAAGTAGTTGAGGCTGGCCGCGAACCCAGATCCTCTGGTCTCAGCCTGCCAAGTACTGGGATTACAAGCATGCGCCACCACACCTGGCTCCATTTAATATTTTTGGACCACGGTTGACAACAGGTAACTGAAACCATGGAAAGGAAACCATGGATAATGGGGAACCACTGTATGTCATTCCTCTGCTCTTATCTGCAATGGCTCCTCATTGCCTGAGGCCCACACTCTTTAGAAAGGCTATCAGAGCCCTTCAGGATTTGACACTGGTCAGCTGGTCTGTAGCCCCCTCACTAGCCACATCTACTACCCCGACATACCCTCCAGGTGTACTAAAATAGTTTTGGTTCCTAGAACATTCTGCATCCTTCAATCTAAGGTTTGCAGAGTCTGTCTCCTCTGCTAAGACCACTGCCTCTCCCCTCACCCCTCACCCCTCACCCAGCTACCTCCTACCTAGCCTTTCTTTCTCCAGAAAGGTGTCACTTCCTCCAGGAGACTGTTCCTGACCCCTCCTCTCTACTCCTGACTAGATTCCATCAAGATATAGAATGTTCATCAAAGAATCATTAGAGGGAAAAAAAATTGGAATCAACTATCCACCAATAGAGAAAACAGCCAAATAAATAATGATATCTCAATTTGATGTATTACCATGCAAAACACTTTGAAACATTAAAAGAAGATGTAGAAGAATATTAAATGACATAGTTATATATTATTACTAAGAATATATAAGTTCCCATTCTATAAATTATAGACACAAATGTGGATGCACTATCTGCGTTCCTATTATACATGCTCATGGAGATTAGGAGAGTTACTGATTGTTTAACTTTTTTCTTTTTTATGCTTGATCCATATTTTTGAGAATTTAAATATCAAGTATTATTATTATTATTATTTTATAACAAGAAAAGAATCTACAAAAGCTATTTTAAATAAAAGAGCTATTACCATGGAAGGAAGAGAAAAAATAGAAATAAAGAGAATGGGAAAACTCAGCCAAATGGTTAAGACCAGACTACGACTGTTTCACATGATTTATCTTAGTAAAAAAACTCCAAGTCAAGGTCTCCCACGTGGCTGCCTACTGTGTACTCTGGTGCTAAGGGACGGTGAGGAAGGCTAATATTTGGGCCCTGTACATTCTGTGCCTTGCAGCATGCTGGATACTAGAAACAGGAGGGTCCCTGGCCTTGTCCTCGTGGAGCCTTTGGTCTAGCAGAGGAGACAGATGCAGACAGGTGCCATGCAATAGGTGCTGCTGCTGAGCACAGAGGGACCCAGGAAGGGACAGGGGACTGGGTAGAGGCAGTGACAGCTACATTGAGTGGGACCTCAAGTAAAATTTTGCTTCTTTGGAAGAGGGGTCCAGAGAGCCTAAGGAAGAAATGGAGGTGCACAGAGGGCAGACAGGATGAGATGCTGGAGAAGAGGATAAAGGGCCAATCCCTGCTGCTTTCTGCTTAACATGAGTTTGATAACAGGAAGCTAATGGCCCAGGGGAGCTGCCTGTCCAGCTTCCATCCAGACCCGGAGCAGCCTCAGGACGGCACGACTAGGAGGTCGTAGTGAAAAGACATCCAAGCTAGAGAGCCTGGGCAAAAAGACGAAGGTGTCTTTTTTTTTTCCTTTTCGAATGTGCACATTCAATGAAATTCAGTGTCCTTTCTATGCCTCACAGTTCTCTCCAGCAGAACACAGGAGGGATCCGCCCTGTGAGAGTCAGCCAGCCGAGCGCGGAGGTGCACATACATTTGATCATTTTTAAAAGTCACTGGAGGACTACGGCTTTTCTCTCGAGCAAAGAGTCAGACAATATTCACCATGGTCTGGCCTTTGGCAGAAAAGAGAAAGATGAAAGACTCCTTTTTCTGCTAATAATGAAGGCCCCTGTAATCAGGGATATTTTATCCTTTATGTCTACTCAGGAAGAAGTCGTGGAGAGGGGTCTTTTGTGTTTGATAGCAAGTTTGTTTTTCTTTCTTAATTTCCATTTGAAAGTGGCACACAATGTTTTTTGTTTTCTTCGAGATCTCAGTTTGAAATGCCACCTCCTCAGAGAAGCTGTTCTGGGCCCCTTCCAAATCAGGTAGACCCTCCCTTCTCCTCTCTTGTTATTCTCTACCCAGGGCATCCTGTTTATTTCTTTCATGGAAATAAAAAATCTGACATGTCTCGATTTCTACTCAGATGTTCATTTCTTTGCTTATCTGTTTGTGGTCGATATTCCCATCTGGACTGCAAGCTCAATGAGAGCAAGGCCACATCTGGTTTGTTTACCACTGCATTTCCAAGACCCAGTCCAGGGGCTCGATATTATCAAAGGGGCCAAGAATAGTGTACGTGAAGTGCTTCCTGTGAGTCAGGTACTGTGCTAATCTGCCCCACGAATCCCCAACAGCTCTATCAAGTCCTTGTTAGACGATGAGGTAAAGGGTTTAGAGGGCTTAAGACTGATTACTATTTGATCCCAGATGTGACAACAATCCCAGCCTCTTCTATTAGTCTCTCCATGTATTGCAGAAACAAATAAGCTGTTAAAAAGCACCAATAAGCCAGGCATGGTGGCACATGCCTGTAATCCCAGTACCTAGGAGGCTGAGACAGGAGGATCGCGAGTTCAAGGGCAGCCTCGGCAACATAGCAAGAGCGAGACCCTGTTTCAAAAAATTAAAAGGGCTGGGGGTGAAGGTCAGAGGTCAAATGCCCCTGGGTTCAATCCCCAGTACCATAATAAAAAAAAGAAAAAAAAGAAACAAAACCCTTTGCAATTCCACCATCTAAATATCCTTATTAGGTTAACATTTTGGTCTGTGTTGTAGATGACGAGGTGAAGAGATGGATGGACACTTTTTATTCTTTAAATAGATGTGGAATCGTTACTTTATTCTCTAACCATTTAAAAAGAAAGTAGACAAAGTACATGGTAAACATTGTTCCTTATCAAAGAGAGACCATTTTTTTTCTTATCTATTCTTCCTAAACCCACATCACTGGCTTCAAATAAACACACCCTGGAATAGTAATTATCTCTTCTATTTGCCTATGTTTTTAAAGATTGGATTCCTACAAATCTGTGAGATAGGCGGGGGAAAGGATTATTTCCATTTTACAGATAACTTGAAAGGTTAATTTGTTCCGGGTCATATGGGGTAAAGTAGGAGAGCAAAAATGTAGAGACTGGTCAGTTCCATTTCGGGGGTTTCTACATCTCACTACTCCAGGACACCTATCCAATCATGCGGCATGAAATTCCAAGTGAAGATGAGCTGGGTACCAACCCTGGCTCCACCCGTTCCTAGCTACATAACCGTGTGTGTGTGTGTGTGTGTGTGTGTGTGTGTGAGAGAGAGAGAGAGAGACATTGAACTCAAGTGTGTTCTACCTCTGAGCTACACCTTCAGCCCTATTTTACTTTTTATTTTGAAACAGGCTCTCAATGAGTTGCTAAGGGCCTTGCTAAGTTGCTGAGGCTGGCCTCAAACCTGCAATCCTCCTGTCTCGGCCTCCCAAGTACTGGGATTTCAGGAGTGCACCATGGCGCCCACTGCTATACAACCTTTAAGCAGTTGAGTTAAATTCCCTAAACTCGTTTCCTGTTATTGTGAGATGGACCTCCCTTGAAGGGATAGAAGAATGTTCCAGTTCCTAAATTGAGGACATTATTAATGGCATTATTATCATGTTATGACTGCTAACAGAATGTCCTGTTAGATACACACTACCTATTGAGGTTGGCCATCATTCCTGTTGAGTGTTACCAAGCTTAAAAGGAAGCTTTGTGTTTGAAAGTTATAACAAGCACAGAGGAGGAGGATAGCTAGACATTATTTCATTTAGAAAAGATAAATGTCCATTTTGTTTTGCAGCTAGGTATTAAGCTGGAATCACTATTACATCCTGAGGATGCGGCGAAGACACCCTTCCCTTGACTTTTCTGTGTTAATTCTTTATAATCCTAATAGTTTCCTTAATCTTGAGATGAAACAGCAGACTTGTTAAGAAAACAAATGGAACTGTAACCACAACTTTAAAATAAAGTTCTTTTGTGTGTGTGTGTGTGTGGTACTGGGGATGGAACCCAGGGGCATTCTCCCTCTGACCTACATCTCCAGTCCTTTTTATTTTTTATTTTAAAACAGGGTCTCACTAAGTTGCTGAGGGCCTCGCACCTGCAATCCTCCTGTCTCAGCCTCCCAAGTACTGGGATTACAGGTGTCCACCACTGCGCCTGGCTTTAAAATGGAGTTTTAAAAAATGCACAGCCAATACTTGCCCAGGTGGCAGGTAACTGCTGCTGAGCACTGCCCCAGTCCTGTGCAGCAAGGAGTGTGACAGTAGTTGGGACTGCCTGCGGGGGGTGGGGAGGCTGCAGGCTCTGCCATCCCTGATCTGTCCAGGATGCTCCCAGTGACCAGCAAAATGAGGACCTGCCACTTAAAACATGAAAGGAAACGACCTTCCCATGATGCCTAGAGAGATATGGGAGGGAGGGAGGAGGTGAGCCCAGGCCCTGCGCTCCCAGTCAGACACTGGGAGGAAAAGATGTGTGTCCCGGGACAAAAGGGACCCCCTTCCAGCCCACACCCTTGGGAAGATGTTCCAAGCAGACTCATGAACCACCTCTGAGATGTAGTTTTCATATCCTTATGGAGGAAGGCCATTTTTTTTTTTCTGTGAGTGTGTGTTAAAGAAAATGCACTTGTAAATAAACAAGAAATAAGCTTTTTTATTTCCCTTTGTGGGTCATAGGCAGGTCTCAATTGTCCAAATTCTGCTGTCGTTGGAAGTAATCATGGAGGTGGAATTTCTACCAGGAGTGGCTGGGGAGGTAGGAGGAAAATTGTAGCAAGCACAGTGCTATACAATGATGGAGAAGACTTCAGAGCCTATAGATACATAGCCATCCTTCCGTATCCACTGGGACTGGTTTGCAACATCTTTTGGCTCCTCAGATACCAAAACCCATGAATGCTCAGGTCCATTATATAAAATGGCATAGCCGGGCATGGTGGCACACACCTGTAATCCCAGTACTTGGGAGGCTGAGACCAGAGGATCCAGGTTCACGGCCAGCCTCAGCAACTTATCGAGGCTCTCCGCAACTTAGTGAGACCCTGTTTCAAAATAAAAATAAAAATAAAAATAGGGCTGGGGTGTGGCTCAGAGGTAGAATGTCCCTGGGTCCCATCCCCAGTGCCCCCCCCAAAATAGGGCTGGGGGTGTAGCTCAGAGGCATAATGCCCCTGGGGTTCAATCCCCAGTACCACAAAAAATAAAAATAAAATAAAATGGCATAGTATTTACATAGAACCTATAGACATTCTCCCATATACTTCAAGTCATTTCTAGATTACTAACAATACCTCATTCAATGCAAATACTTATAAGTAGTTGTTATACTGTATTGTCTGGGGAATTATGACAAGAAGAGAAATTCTGTACGTGTTCAGTACAGATGCAATTTCTTTTTTAAAAAATATTTTCAATCCTCGGTTCATTGAATCCATGGATGTGGAACCTGGGAATACAGGTCGGTTGTACTCACACATATAGAAGGCTATTAAAAGAATGAAGATAATAAGTAAGATATGAAGATAATAAGTATCATCTCCGAGATAGAAAGGAGCAAAGTAAGATACAGAAATTGCACACGAACGCTAACCTCCTGTGTGTGGTGTGGAGTGTTCCTGGGCTTGCACACATCCTCTACCGTCACACAAGAACCTGGTTGCGGGGGTGGCTCTGGGAAGGAGAGCCCAGGAGCCTAGCTAGGGCTCAAGGGAGAGGGAAGGGTTAACTTCACTGCATAGCTTTCGATGTAGCTTGGTACTTCTCAGATTTCTTGTTTTTTTGAAGGAGAGAAGATCAAAGTATGAAATAATGTGGCGAGGTCCAGAAAGACAGCCCAAGCCAAGGAGAGAGGGCAATTTTCAGTCCACCGGTGACGCATAGAAGGAAATGACAATGGGTTGCTGGGGGCAGACGCCAGATTGCACCAGAATGAACTGTCATCGAGGGGAAATCGCAAGAACCGGTCACACATCCAAAAGTTAGCTTGTATGCCAAGTAAGCTAGGGCAGCAGGCTTAGCAACAGGAAGGAAGGATCCAGGTGTGAGGGAAAGAGCCTTTAAGATGAAAATAATGCAGCACGTTCACGTGGTAAGAAGGCCAGGAAGGAGTCTGAGTGGACATGCTGCTTTGGGCTCCCCAGTGGGTACTCCCTCTTCTTCTAGTAATAAAGGACCCACCCTTGCCCCTCTCTCAGGATGCCTGCTTTAGATAAGAAGAGAACTTGTTCCTTGGCTAAAGGGGGGCAGGTGACCCAGGCCCAGCCAATCAGCTCCGTCCATCCCCTGGTGGCATGGAATTAAAGATGAGCATGTGACCCACTATCATTCAATAGCATTGAGTCCCAGGCTGCTGGGAATTTCAGGAAAAGGAAGCGCTTTTTTTTTTTGGCGGTACCAGGGATTGAACCCAGGGGCATTCTACCTCCGCGCTACACCCCCGGCCCTATTTTTCATACTTTATTTTGAAACCGGGTCTCACGAAGTTGCGGAGGGCCTCACTAAGGAGAGAGAGAGAGAGAGAGAGAGAGAGAGAGAGAGACAGGGAGGGAGGGAAAGAGAGAGAATGCTTGCGTGCGCGCGCGTGCATGCGCGAGCTGAGGCTGGCCGTGAACCCGGATCCTCCGGTCTCCGCCTCCCAAAGTAC
>PVJS01044011.1:0-16836 GCA_004027185.1 Glis glis | reverse complement strand
GCTCAGAGGTAGAATGCCCCTGGGTTCAATCCCCAGTACCACACACCACACACACACAAAAAAAATACATCACGGCAGGCGAGGTGGCGTACGCTTGTCATCCCAGTACTTGGGAGGCTGAGACCTGAGGATCCGGGTTCGCGGCCAGGCTCAGCTACTTAGTGAGGCCCTCTGCAACTTAGTGAGACCCTATTTCAAAATAAAGAATAAAATAAAGGGCTGGGGGTGTAGCTCAGAGGTAGAATGCCCCTGGGTTCAATCTCCAGTACCGCAAAAAAAAAGAAAAATACATCATAAAAGAAAACTTAATGACATAAGTAAAAGTTTCCTGTACATGCAAACATTAAAATGATGGGTCATAAATGGCAGTATAATTGTTTTTGGTAATGATTGTGAAAGGATAGGCATCAAAATAGAAATGATCACTGAGTGCTTTGAATTTGTTTTTGTATATTTCAGACATTTTCAAAAGCAGATGCCTATCTATCTTATAATTAGACCTTATCCTCTAACATATTAAATGTCAAAATGATACCATAACTCATCTTCAAATAACATCACTCATCAAATTTTCTATATTTATTCCCAAACTTGACACTCGTTCTTTTAGTTTTTACATTATATTACCCCATCTATTGAAAAACATCTTGTAAATGAGTCAGATCATAGCGAGTAATGAAGAGAGATTATTCCATAAATCAATAAATACTACATCAAGAAAGGAAAATATAGGAAGCAATACATTAAATAATTGAACATTTATGGTAGACAGTTTCCTAAATGTGGTTTTCACTTACGGATCATTACTTTATCATATTCTATGAAAATGAAAAGTCTTCATTCAGTACATACTGTATTGGCTAACTTATCTGCACATTAAAACAAATTTTACATAAGGATCTTAAAGGATAAAAAGATTTGCACCAGTAGAAAATAGGGAATGAACATCTATTCAGAGAAGCAAAACAAAAACAGAAGCAAAGGTTTTTCCCACAAATCCCAGAGATATGTATTGTTATTCATATTTTAGAGAGTAGTGTGTGTTCCCAATAAGGAACAGAAGAGGAGGGGCAGGTTTGAGGAAGATAATGAATTAAGTGTTGGATTCATTAAATTTGAAATGAATATGGAAAATTCAGATATGAAATTTGGTAATGAGGTCCAAGGTAAAATACAAATTGGAATCTCTTTACATATTGAAGACAATTGAAGTTTTGAAAGGGATGGAATTTTCAGAAGGCTGAAGTAAAACTTCAGGCATGTTAAGTTTCAAGGCAGAAACTATCCTCGATATAAACTAATACATACACCATCTAGCATCTGTCCTGCTGCTGAGTGTCTGGTACTGAGGGATGAACCTGTTTGTAATGTGCTAATTAGTCAGATTTAAAGAATTTAACTCTAGGGATAGTTCTTAAACCCAAGAATCATGTTGAGCTCTCCTTTTTTCAGATGGATTCCTTTGCAATGTAACATTCTAAATTTGCAAATTTGTGAAGCAATGAGCTACTTATTCTTATCCATATTGGTTTACTAATTCACATTAAACACCTATCTACTTTCAATACCTATTCAATTCTCAATTTAAGGTGCAGATCTATCTTTCTTAAAATCCTCAGAAGATACCACAGGTCCCAGCCCATGTGTCTGGTCCCTTACCCAACTCTTCTCTCCACACTGTTCTGTTTTCTGCCTTCCATCAGCTCTGAACTGTCCTCCTAAATCTCTCCTTTTCTCTTCAATCTATTGAAATTCTGGACATGAGCTAAAGTTCAAACACAAATGTTACCCTGTCCTCCTCCTGATTTAATTGCTTCCTTATCTCTATCCCCATAAGCTACTTGGAGTACTCATCCCAGTGCTTTGCATGTAATTGCTAGGTGTCTCTTAAAGGTTGACCTGCTCACAAAACACAGATATATATTATTTATCTTTGTGTCCCCATTATCTGGCATAATGTGACATGATGACAGTACATAATATGCAATTATAAAATGATTTAGTTAAATCAAATGGGATTGCTTATGTATAAAAGGCCCTTCAGTGATTACCATTGGCTTGAACATTCATGTTGGATGCATTAGTGTTTAGCCAGCTCCCTTAGTATTTCTGCAGTCCCTATTTTAGTACTTGTCACAGACAAAGTTCAGACAGCCTTTAATAGTTATTTACTTTGGACTATAATTAAGAACTGTGGAGTAACATTCCCCAAATTAGGACTTAGTTCTTGGTCAAAACTTCATGAGATGAAAAGCATAAAAAATAAGTAAAAGTATATAAATATACATCTATATCTCTATCTATCTATCTATCTATATTATTTTGAAATCACCAGAAATAGATGCAACAAGTTGATGTTAAATGAAACACTCTTCATTCTGGAAAAGTTTTATGAAATTCACCCTAAGAAAGACAGATATAATATCCATCCTCTAATCCCTCAACATATTGGAATCGGGAAAATAGGAGGAGGAGATTGACTGGTATCTGGAGACACTGTGAGTACTGAGAAGTGGGAGTACTGAGACAGTTAGCAAGGAAAAGCACAGTGCTCTGGGACACTTTATAGTAAGATAAAATAGTCCCATAAACCTCAGCCGCTCCTGGGATCGTCACTGTATTAATGCAGCACAGATCAATAATACATGTTTGTGTTTGGTGATGAGACATCTAAATAAGATAAATTATACTTCTAGGAAAAATGACAACTTGCAGGCAAGAATTTAAATCCTCTCTTCCCAAAGGCTGGCTAATAAAGACAAAGGAAGATATTAAAATGGTTAAACCCTTAGCAATGCTTAAAACTAAGGCACAGAAATATGGAGAGGGAATGGTTATTAACAGGCAGAGGTGTATGATGGGATAGGAGGAATAACTTCTAATTTCTATAGCACATTAGGATAACTATGGTTGACAACAATTAATTAAATAGTCTAAATAGCTAGTAAAGAAGATTTTGCATATTCTCAATACAGAGAAATGATATATATCTGAGGTGATAATGCCAATTACCCTGATCTGATCCTTATACATTGTATACTTGTATTGAAATGTCACACTGTGCCCCACAAATATGTAAGACTACTATGTGTCAATAAAAAATAAAAATATATTAAACCAATAAAAAGGAAACCTTATGCATGATTCCAAGTACAGAATCTGCTTTAAGCCTTTGCAGAATCAAGGAGGCCAAATGCAAGAAGATGCCAAATGACCCCCAGCTGCCAACTGTGATATGATGTTTCCATGTGATAGAAAGTCAAGAGAGGAGAGCATGATAAAGCTCCATTCCAACCATGAGCCTGAGACATCAGGGTGAGGCACTGGATAAATGGAGGCCTCTTACTTTGGATCTCTTATCTCTGTTGAAAACATCAATAGCATTTGAGAACCCAAGGATAAATCTAGCTCCCTCAAATAGACTGGGGCTGATTTATTTCTGGCTGTAATAATAACAGGATTCCCATTATAAATGGAGTATGAAATCCAGACCGAAAAAGTAAGGGAAGAAGAAGAGGAGGAAGAGAAGTAGCAGAAAGAGGAAGATGTGAAAATATGACTCAGCAGCTTTAAGAGACAAAGGAAAATTGCATGAAGAATTATGACGGTTATTTTTGCAGATTTATATCCCATACTTCATGGAACATAAATAAAGACTTTAAGATCAAATACCATGATACAGAATAAATACCAGACAGACTAGCAGAAGCTTGATCTTCTCATGGTCAATCCATCAAAATAATCTCCAATTTTTTTTTTTTTTGGTACTAGGGGTTGAGCCCAGATGCATTCTAACTCTAAGCTACACTTCCAGCCCTATTTTTTATTTTTTATCTTGAAACAGGGTCTCATTAGGTTGATGAAAGTCTCACTATTTGCTGAGGCTGTCCTCGAATAGGCAATCCTCCTGTCTCAGCCTCCCAAGTACTGAAATTACAAGCATGTGCCACCATGCCCAGCTAATAATCTCCAAATTTAAGAATTGATTATTACTATACACCCAAAACACCAAGTATTGAAAAATGTGAAGTAATTTGAAACTACTAGAAAATGATAAGTATTAGAACCAATACTTATTGGAAAATGCTAATTAATTATTATTTCTAATACTTATCATTGGAAAATAATTACCAACTATTAGAAAATGTTTAGTAGTTTATACATTTATAATCTATGTGACAAAGATATCAAGTGCTTTAAAGTACTGATATAATGAATGACAAAGATTTAAATTTTATTTGCAAAATGATTAAGATGATTGTAACACTATTTTCTACTAATGATATCATTAATATACATTAGTAATGGTATAGGTAAAATATGATATTTATACTAATAATATATAAATTATGGCTTTCCATTTCAAAGGCTTAGGATTATGATATGTGGTTTCATACTCAAATAAGGAAAAACTCAGTATTCTTAAATGGTATCATCTCTGAAAGGTATAATTTCTGGAGCAAATGAGTCACAGTGCAAGCATATCGATAAAAATGTATGAATAATTATCTAATTTATTTTTAAATAATACTTCTCAAATAAAACAGGGGTAAGAAATAAGAATACAATGACAAAATGTCCATGGTTATATTCCTACAATTGTCCCATAAAAAAATTGAATTAGTTGGGCAAGAACACAGAGTAAAATGTTCTAATTTTAGAAAAGTAAAAACTCTTCAATAAGAGCATTTTCTCATTTCTTCTTTTATACTTTTATCAATACCATGTAATTATACATCATAGTGATATTCAAAGTGATACAAACATAGAGGCACACATCACTTAGCTATTTCTCTTTGTATATCTGACCCCCCCTATTTATTTTTAAAAAAGAGATCTTATGAACTTAGGTCAAACTAAAGAAATACAAGTAAGATAGCTGGTATTTTGATTTGACCACATTATGTGTAGCCTTCCATAAAGCACATATCTAATTGCATCTTAACTGCTCTCAAAACAAGGAGGCAGAACTTACTTTTCATCCATAGAGAAGTTGGGACACATACATGTTTTCATGATTAGGAAAAGGAAATTCAACTAATATTAAAATTCAAAACATTCCGTGTGGTCATGTCTTACTGACTCGTAGAAAATTATCATTGAATCATTCCCTATTCCTCACCAATAGATTCAAAATTACTTTTACTTCTAGGAAGGACTGGGAATACAGCTCAGGGCTACAGCACTTGCCTACCATGAACCAGGCCCTGGGTTTGATCCCCAGTAGACCCCCCCCACACACACACAAACACACACAAACACACACACACACACAAACACATACACTATGAAGATGGTTTAAGGGGGGGAAAGATATGCAAATATTTTTTCTCTTTTATTCATCTTCTCCTCAGGACGGATGATCATAGACAGCTTTAACTGCTAAAGTGAGAATATCAGAGGGAAACAAAGTCATTACAGAATACATGGGAGAACTTGCTCCACAATGTAGAAGTGGATATATGGAGAAGACAAAAGTAGGCTTTAGCAAAAAAGGAAAAAAAAAAAAAAACAATGAAGAATCAGGCATAGAGAATATTAAGGAAAATATCTGACTGAAATTTTTCAAAACTCAGATTGTAAAGTTTAAGAGTGATCCATTAGATATAGGAAAATGCCCTCCTACTGAAGCTAACCTTTTTAATTTAATAATAATTTTGTATTACCATGTGCCCAATTATAATTATAATTATGTATTATTATAATTATTACCTTAGAACACTTCATCCAAAGTCTCTAAAAGCAGCATGTGACATGTGTCTATGAATCAAAGATGTATTGAAATTTGAACTGGCAGCTTATTTTCTGTTTTAATTCTTTATAAAACAATGGTTCTTTTAGCAATTGACAGAATTTTAAATTCTGGGAAATGCAATAGTCAAAGTATGTGACTATTCCCCAGACCTGAGCAAAACAGTATATTCCCTATTTTCAGTATAGAGTGTATTAGTTTTCTGTGGCTGCTGTAACAAATTACCCCACATTTGGTGACATTAATTCTCTCACAGGGCTGAAGGTCAGGAGTCCAAAAGCGAAGTGTGGGGAAGGCTGTGCTCTCTGCAAGAGGGGCCAGGGAAGTCTCTTCCTCCCACGTCTGCTTGGCATTCTTTGGCATGTGTCTGCATCTCTCCATTCATATCATCTTTCCTGTGTATGTCTAATCTTCCTCTGTCTCTCTCTCATAAGAACACGTGTGGTGACATTTAGGGTCTACCAGATAATCTATAATAATCTCCTCATCTCAAACTCCTCAGCAAGCACAAATGCAAAGACCCTTTTTCCAAATATAGTAATACTGACAAGTTCTCAGAATTAGGATTTAGACAAGTATTTGAGAGCCTTTTTTTTGTCCTACCTTATATAGGTTTTGAAATATAGCAATCAATTCTACTTTATTAATTGTAGGTCGACTCTCGTCTTAAGTTCTGATTTGATTTTGTCTTGAAGATTTAATTTTTTTGCTAAAAGTTTACTTTTTATTTTCTCCAGTCTTATTTTTATGAATATTTTTATTATAAAACATCAAACAAAAACCCCAATCATTTCCATGCTTCATTGGGAATACTCTAGTGCCTTTTGACATTAGAAAATGTCCTGCTCTTTTATTTAAAATTTTGACCAGAATCTTCGTTGTTCAATATTAAAATCTGAGAATTCTTTTTATCATTTATGTATTCTGGTATATCTTTGCTCATCTTTTTATTTTTAAGTCATTATACTATATTTTAGGTGCATTTATTTTGTAGCACAGAGTTGGTTATTTTGATATGAAAATCTTCTTTAATAGAGAATATATGTGACATATACTGATATAGTAAATATTTGGTCTTATTTTATTATTCTCTCTTATAATTCCTGTCTTTTGTTTGTTTTTTGTTGGTGGTTGGTTGTTTGGTTGTTTGGTTGTTTGGTTGGGTTTTTTGTTTTTGGTTTGTTTTTTTTTTTTTGGTACTAGGGATTGAACCCAGGGGGTGGTTCTATATTTGAGCTACACTCCCAGCCCTATTTTATTTTTTATTATTTTAAAACAGGGTCTCACTAAGTTGCTGAGGGCCTCACTAAGTTGCTGATGCTGACTCTGAACATGCCATCGTCCTGTCTCAGCCTCCCAAGTACTGGGATTACAAGCATGTGCCACCATACCCAGCTTTTTTATCAGTTCTTAAATTTCATTCTATTGTCTGTTTTGTATCCTTCTGATAGTAAAGAAGCTTTGAATTTTGTGCTCCTGTATTTATGTTAACAATTATAACTTCATATAAAACCTTTATTTCTTGAGTTATTCCAGTAATATCTTTTCTTTCAGCAAATGAAAATCATACAATGTGTTTCCTCTTCCTACTTCCTTTTCTTACTTTTCACTATTATGAAATATGGTTGGTCATAACTCATTGACTTGATTTGATTTTTAGTTGTAATAAGGCAACTGTCGAACTATCAACTAAGAACATGAAAAATGGTGTTGCTGAGAGTTATGCCATAATATTTCGGTACAACCCTCACGAAAAGCCAAACTACGACTATGTTTAGAACAAGAAAGTAAAGCCTCACTTCAAAGACAAAAAAAGAAAAAAAGTCTGATGACTGACATGATTAAAGGCTGCTTCTTCACCAACGAGAACTCTGGCTCCAGCATTAATCCTGCCACATTCTACCATAGATCCCCAAATTTACTGGCTTACTGCTCACTTTTTGGGAAAAAAAATGTTCACACTCTCCCTGGCTTCTTCTGCTGACCCCTTATTTTTACTCAACATGCCAATGGTAAGGGAGGCTACTACCACACCCCTGGATTGTTCTAAGCTCCCTACTCCACCGGTGGTATCTCGGACTTTAGGAATCTCTGCACCTAGACTAGCTGTATTACTACAGCCTATCATCAAATGGCCCATTTCTTGACAGCATTCAGTCAAGATCCACTCTGCTTGGCCTCCTTATCCCTACTTAGAATCACCCCCAGGTAACCCATGTCCTGTACACAGTCCCTCTTCTTCCTGTGGTTAGATGCCCTCCTTTTTCTGGGTCATGCTCTTCCCCGTGGCAGCAAGCTCATTAAATTTTATGTGAAAGTAAATGAAATGAATGATATAAACATACACACATTTTAGACATGAATAATGAACAGAGAATTCACACGAAGACATTCTTACACAGATCTACTGGAACTGTGAGACATAAACTTCCCTCAAGAGAACTTATCATTATAAAAAAAAAAAAAAAGCCAAGCCGGGCTTGGTGGCGTACACTTGTAATCCCAGTACTTTGGGAGGCGGAGACCGGAGGATCCGGGTTCACGGCCAGCCTCAGCTCTCTCTCTCTCTGTCTCTCCCTGTCTCTCTCTCTCTCTCTCTCTTTCTCTCTCTCCTTAGTGATGCCCTCCGCAACTTCATGAGACCCGGTTTCAAAATAAAGTATAAAAATATAGGGCCCGGGGCGTAGCGCGGAGGTAGAATGCCCCTGCGTTCAATCCCCGGTCCGCAAAAAAAAAAAAAAAAAAAGCCAAAAGGAAAACAGCCAAAACACTTTGATCACAATGCCACTTATATAAATTCTCCCAAAAGTAATCATAGCAATATAGCAAATATTTTCCCATTATTTTTTGAATTTTAAAATATGGAACCTTTCCAACAATAGAAAAACAAATTATTGAAAATTTCTGTATGAGGAAATGATTCAATAATTTAAATCTATGCAAAAGCATGTAGAATAACATGACAATTTCTTTATTATGCAGTTTATACTAAGCAGGTCACAAAATAATGTGCATAATAAGATTCCATTTCTGGAAAAAATCACACTCAAAAACATAAATACATATGTTTAACTAAAAACCTGGAATAATATATATCCAAACTATTAAAACTAGTAAACCTAGTGAAAGGATAATTATTAGTGATTATTTTTATTTTTTCTGTGTGCTTTTCTGGGTTTTCTCTTTCTCCCCAAAATGAGGAGATGTACTTATAATGTGACACACACACACACACACACACACACACACACACACACACACCACTGGAATACAATGTAAAAAAGAGATTTCATCATGTTCAGTTCAGCATATTTTGATTAGCCTGCCTGAGACCTGCGAAAGACTCTCAGTACTACTGATTGACTGATGAGTCCCTGTGTCCATTACCTGAGCTATTTGAAGTTCTTTACCAATACACAAAGTGAAATACTTATTAACAACTTGCATGTAGTTAATCGTTTAGATTTTGAGGCATCCCTTTTTTGTGTTTCCCCAATTTCAACAATGGGGTGAAAGATCCCTATGGCCTCTGGGGGGTGTATTGCTGAATTATATCAAATGAATTTATGTTGACCCATTTTAAAAGTCTCCATCATGTTTGTTCCCCATTAAATCATCATAGTATCATGGATATTGTTTTATATCTCCTATCTGTATCCTGGTTGGGAAATATCATATCTTGAAAAATATATACCACTTCAATTTGATGTGATCCTGAGTTGACATGGAAACCAAAATTGGCATCTATTGGTGGTTGAAACTGTCACAGATGGCATCTAAAACAGAACTGTGTGTTTCCATTTGGGAATTCCATTGTTTAGATCACTTGTATGAATAATTAAAAATAAATCTGTGATGCTAGTAATTATAATAACCCACACCTGGCTTTATAGCAGAAAAAAGTAACTCCAACTCCCTAAAAAGATAAAAGCCATGTCATAGATGAGAGACAAGGAAAATGTCCTTGCCTTTCCCCAAATTCTAAAGAAAATAGCACTTCTGTATTGTACATTTAATGAATTGTTTTACACAATTCATTCTCTCTAGATAGTCTAATTTGTATTCATTTTCACAGCTTCTGAAATTTACATATACAGTGAATAATTATTTGGCAAAACAAAAATCTTTTTAACAATCATATTGAAAAATGTAGCTTTTACTACCAAGGGGGGAAAAGCTACTTGTAATTGTGCAAAAATGTAGCACTCGATATTTGCAAGAGGATCAGCCTGCAATTATGAACTATATGCATAAAGAAGCACCTTTATGGGCATTTCTCTAAATTTCTATTTCAGGTTAGGTGGTAATATGGAGTAACGTGTTTCCATTCAAACGTACCTTCCACTCGAGGAATAGAATTAGGTTTTATTTTCTATCAGGCAGACTGGCTTTATAGTGTGAAATGAAATTTATCACAAGCCACAAGAGGATTTTTAAATGAGAACTGTAATAGCCATAAAGAATATATCATTAAATAAGGCATGGCATTTTAGGAGCATCTTATTAAGAATACAGAAAAAAATAGTGATGAGAAAGCCACCAATGAAAATGATATGGTACAAAGTAAAATGGGAACTTTCGGATAATTAACATATGTAACATCACTATGCACTGTACTATTCTTTATTGCTTTCTGTATTGATAAGGAGTAGACGCAATGCATGGTGAGCACAGTTAATCATAATGTATATTTCAAATCGCCTTTAGCAATAGATTTCTAATGTCCTACCACAAAAATAAGGTGGTACAGTGATGAATATGTTAGTTTGAATCTTTCTATAATGCATATACAGATCAAAATTTCACATCGACCCCATCAATGTACACAATTATTATATTAACTAAAAATAAATTAATGTGAAAAAGTAGTGGAAAGAAAACTTCACTACAAATCAGCATGCCTGTATTTACATCCCAACTCAACACAAATGATTCTTGTCACTACAGAAAAATCATTTCTCTGAGCTTTGGTTTCTCAGTTTTCCATTTGTAAAATTAAAATGTTGGCACTGGATAACTTCTAGAGTCTCTTCTTGTATTCTGTTTCTGAGATTTGAAGGCTTATCTTCTCCAAAGAATTACTCAATTCCTTGCCAAAAAACTAATTTTATCGTCCTTTTATGTACCTAAACTCATTTTGTTTGTTGCTATAGATGCATACTAGGCCCTCTGTAATTGCCTGCTAAAGCTCTTGTAAACTCTTGTATTCAAAGATTTAAGTAAGTAAAAACAGAAAATAATCCATCATGCTTGAAGGTAAAGATTAAATATCATAATTAAATCAACAGTGGCTGCTCAATGCATTCATGACACTTTTTTAAGGAGGTAACTTCATAACCAATCTATGAAACTAGTGAGAGAATTATAATCACAATTGCTTCTACAGATTAGGTACTTCAATAAGCATTTCATATTTGTGATATTTTTCTATTGTATGGCACACAATAAACAGAAATAAGGAAGATGGACTGCAGAAGTCAGTCAAATGTATTGTTGGATTCTTTTTGCTGTGTGACTTCCACGTGTACTTTATCCTCTTGTTTCTTCAATAATCTCTTCAATAAAGTGGATAAAATTATACCTATATCTTATGACATGTGGAAAGCTAAAATGGGAAAGTCTTAAATTCTTATTACATAAGTTGGCATATGCTAGGCCTTAAATAAATTTTGCCTTCTACATTGATTGCCTTTCTCATAAAATTTAGTTCTTTCTACCAATTGATACACTTAGGGTTTATATTTCCAATTCCCCAAAAGGAAGGATTATATTTTAGCTCACTTTTAACCCCCTATCACATATAAAACATTACATAAGGATTCACTGAATATACATTTCTGAAAATCATATCCCTGTGTATCATTCTTGGTGTTTAGAGAATACAACAATGAAAAGTACTTAGTTCTTCCCTTTAAGATGTAGCTGATTAGTTCATTATTTACTAGTCAAATAACTAATAAAATATGATTGTGTAATCAATCGTATTAGTGCACAAAATTTATGGTAAGACAATTCAGAAGAGAAGTATCTTTGGCAACTGAGTTTCGCATCAATCAGTTAGCGACCTAGACATCTCCTCATTTCACTCATCTGTAAAACAGGCATGTTGATATCAATCCAGAGCTGTGTTGTGCAGGTCAGATAAGCTAATGCATATGAAATACCAGACACACATTTGAAAATTCAGCTAAATCTTGCTCACCAATGGCAAGAGTTGAAATTTGGGGCCCTTGATACTATTTATACAAATTTTGCAAGTACACATGTACACATAAACACACACAATATTCAAAAACTAGTTCTTGTGGGGAGTTCTTATTTGTACCTTTGTTGGAAATGTTCTAGCAGCAAGATGCCTTAGGAAATGTCTAATTGCATGATTTTTCACACCTGCTGAAGGCCAAGAAGTAATAGTATCATTAGTGATAATAGCTAAGACTTATAAAGTGTTCACTCCATGCCAGAAACTATTCTAAGCACTTTGCATATAATTGCTCATTTAATCTTCATAACTATACCACGAAATAACTTTGAAACACTCAGGCATCTTGAGTCCATATGCTCACAACCACTGTGCTACGTAGTCCAGTTATGAAAAGAAACAAAGTAGGTTACAGAAAAATAATGTCCAACACATTTATAGGCAAAGGACATTTTTACTCCTAAAAATGGAAGGGTACAAATTCATATCTAGAACTGGAAAACATATAAAACCCAGGAGAAATAAAAACCAGAAAGGAGCTCTTACCATCCTGGATGAGTTTCTACTTGAATCTACACAATTCTTGATGTTTGGGGACAAGAGAAGCTTCAGCGCTGTGAGTAAAATATTTATGTTATTTGGATAATTTATTCTCAATTCTGGGGGTGAAATGCAAACATGGAACATGTTCCTTGATATTGATGAATATTTACTATCCTTTATAAGAAACCATTCTTTATATACTTTGCTACTAAACTATGGAATGGTGGAGATTAAGTGGGCAGATAAATTAATTAATACCATTTGAAACAATAAATCCCCAATGTGTCATTCGTTGGTACTATTCCTAGTATTTTTTGTTTTATTATTTGTGAAGATTTATTATTTAGCCTTAGTCTATTCAGGGTACTGTGACAAAATGCCACAGACAGGATAGCTTATAAACCATGGAAATTTATTTCTCCTAGTTCTAAAGGCTAGAAAATCCAAGATCAAGGTGCCATTAGATTCTGCGTCTACTCAGCACCTGTTTCCTAGTGTATAGACTGCGGCTTCTTGCTGTGTCTTCAAATGATGGAAGGGGACAGGGGTCTCTCCATTGCCTCTTTAATAAGACACTAATCCCATTCACCTCCTAATACTATCACTTGCATGATTAGATTTCAACATGTGAATTTTAGGAAGTCATTAAAAAGTTGCAGGGATATTTAAAAGTTATCTTAAATGCACTACAGAGCTGGGCATGGTGGAACACATTTGCAATCCCAGTACTTGGGAGGCTGAGACAGGAGGATCGCAGGTTCGCAGCCAACCTCAGCTACTTAGTGAGGCCCTCTTCAACTTAGTGAGACCCGTTTCAAAATAAACAATAAAAAATGGGGCTGGGGGTGTAGCTCAGAGATAGAATGCCCCTTGGGTTCAATCCCCAGTACCACAAAAAAAAAAATGCACTACAGTGACACTCAGAACATATTATTTGCACACTGTCATATCCCAGTGATAGGCCACAAGGCAAGTGTATTTTCTTACTCAAATAGTATAATGTAGGTGCCTGACAGGCCTGGGACAGAGATGGGAAACTGAAAGGGTCAGCCTGCCTGCCATTGTAAGGTGCATAAGGGGATAGGGAAATCCAGTCTTGATTTATTACTACAATCATATCCCACAGGTTTTACGATGGACTGAATTGTGGCCTCTACCCCAAACTCACATGTTGAAGCCCTAACTCTCAGGTATCTGGAGATGGAGTCAGATGAGGTGTTGAAGGTAGGGGCCTCATGAAGAGATTAGTGGCTTTAGGGGAACAGGAAGAGACCAAGATTTCTCTTTCTCTGCCACGTGAGGACCCAATGAGAAGGTCGCCATTTACAAGCCAGGAAGAGAGTCCTCACCAGGACCCAAGTCAGCTGACACCATGACCCTGGGCTTTTCAACCTCTAGAGTCCTGAAAGATAAATGTCTATTGCTTGAGCTAGCCAATCTATGGTAGCTTGTTATGGTAGCCCTGCCAGATGAATGCAGGCTTAAGCTTACAACCAGGAGGAATCGACAGAGGATCAAAGTCAGGAAGACTGGAGTAAATCCCTCCCTCCCTCCGAAGGGCAGAATCGAGGGTAGAAGCAAGGCTTAAAGCATGTGAGGTAGAGATCAATGATGAACGATTTTAGGGTCTGTGTCAAATATACCAGGGTTAGGACAGTATTGCTTACTTATAGAACATTTCCAAGAGGCAAAGGCTACATAAAATCCAACACAACACAACTCAAGTGGTGTCTATACCAGGGATGGAAGCTCCCTTTTCTCTTCTCACTCCATAACCCTACTCCTCTGATTCTACGTTTCTGCTACTGAAGGAGACTAGAGAGAAGAGAGATTCCCTGTGACTCTCCATTGCCCCCGATGTTTTAACCTATCTCAAATGTACCTTTTCGAAAGTGAAAGTCTAAATTGATCATTTATTTTTAGTATAACCACTACCCTCAGGCATCACACCTATTAGAACCTCAGTCGCCGCTGAAAAATAGTTCTCAAAAAGTATCATCAAGTAAAACTTTTTATAGGTCACAGCTGCCTAGAGCCTGATAACTTTACATGCCATAAATTGTCAATATTTTCAATGTGATTGCAACTGGGGTAAAAATCTCAGGAAAATAACATAGCAATTTTTCCACCTCTGCGAAATGTTTCATTACTACAATAA
The DNA here is from genome assembly GCA_004027185.1 of Glis glis. Taxonomy (NCBI): domain Eukaryota; kingdom Metazoa; phylum Chordata; class Mammalia; order Rodentia; family Gliridae; genus Glis; species Glis glis. The sequence continues at coordinate 2,181 of PVJS01044011.1, read as the reverse complement.
AGTACATTTGAACAGTGCTTCCGAGCTTGAAAATGATTCATTTAAGAATATTCATGGAGAGATCTTCATTACTGAGCCGTTCAGAAGGATGCTAAGAAGTTAAGGAATGGCCTCAAGATTCAAACACAATTGTCCTGACCCCAGAGCCTACACCCTTAGGTTTATTTAGCATGTCATCTTAAAGCAAAAGAAGAAATACATAAACACATAGGATTTCTATAATGTAATGTTCATGGGGTTTTTTGTGTATGTGTGGTATTGGGTATTGGAGATTGAACTCAGGGGCTTTCTACCACTGAGTTACATCCCCAATCCTATTTTGTTTTTTTTATTTTGAAACAAGATCTTGCTAATTTGCTGAGGCTGGCCTGGAACCTGCGCTCCTTCTAGCTCAGCTTCCCTGCGATCCTTCTGTCTCAGCCTCCTAAGTACTGGGATTACAGGTATGTGCCACCATGACAGGCTATGTTTGTGTATTTTATCTTAAATTCAAGGAAAATCGTTAACATAAATATGCCACAAAGACAAACGTCTTACTAGAGTAGTTACACTTAACAGAGTAAAAGAGGACTTCGCTGTTCTTTAGTTGGTCAATAGGATGGTACACTTGTTCATGCTGCTTGATTTGTAGTGTGAATTATAAAAGTAGGCAAAGTTTCATAGTAAAATAATCAATACTGCTCAAATGTTAAGTCTCTTCAATCTGACCTATGGATTTCGTGCAAATGATGTTCTTATGTTGTAGCAATAGACCAGCAGGTTTTAGCAATCGTATTGATTTTTTAAAATATAAAATAGCCAAAACAACTTTGAAAAAAAGCAAGATGGGAGAACTCATGCTGCCTCATTTTAAGATTAATTAAAAGCTACATAAAGCAAGATTAGGTGTTATTAAATACTAGTTAAACAACTAGGCTCGTGGGACAGAAATAGATACACATATGAAAACTCATTTTAAATAAAGATTCAAAGGCAATTCAGGGGACCGTCTTTTCAACAAATGAATGTCTCAGAAGAGATATTCACAGATTTCTAAAAAATGAACTGCAGTTCATTCCTTGTAGCATACACCAAAACTAATTCAAAATGGATCAGAGGCCCAAATGTAAAACTAAAACTACAAAACTTGTTGAAGAAAAAGATAAAAGAAAATCTTTGTAAACTTGGGTTAAGGAAAGATTTCTTAGATACAACACCGAAGCTCAATCTATGAATGAATAAATTGATAAATTGGATTTCATCCAATTAAGAAATTCTGTTCTTCAAAAGACACTGCTAATATAATGACAAGCCATAAACTGGAAGAAAATATGAGCAAATCATATATTTGATATGTTACTTGGATTCAGAATATGTAAATATCAAATCTCAATAATAAGAAGGAAACATAAAAACATATTGAAATGGGTGAAACATTTATGTTTATCAAAAGAGACATATGAATAGAAAATAGTTACGAAAAGATATTCAACATTTTTCATTAGGGAAACAAAATTAAAATCACAATTTGATTCGATGACATACTTATAAAATATTTAAAATTAAAAAGAAGACCACCATCTCAGGTAGTGGCAGGGATGTGGAGCAACTAAAAGTCCCCTGTGCTGCTCTACAGAACGTAAGATGATACACTTCGTTTGGAAAATAGTTTCGCATTTTCTTTCTTTCTTTTTTTTTTCTTTTTCTATACCGTGGATTGAATCTGGGGCATTCTACCTATGAGCTACATCCCCAGCCCTTTTGATTTTTAAATTTTGAAGCAGGGTCTCAGTAAGGTGCTGATGAGGGTCTCACTAAGTTGCTGAGGCTGGCCTCAATCTTGTGATCCTCCTGTCTCAGCTTCCCAGGTACTTGGATTAGGGGAGAGCATCAGCATGTCTGGCTGCATTTTCTTTAGAAAGATTCCCCTACCACATGACCCAGCCATCCTACACCTGCTTATTTTATCAAATAAATTAAAATAAATTCCCATACAAAAAATGTATATACATGGCCGGGCATGGTGGCGCACGCTTGTAATCCCAGTACTTTGGGAGGCAGAGACCGAAGGATCTGGGATCGCGGCCAGCCTCAGCTCTCTCTCTCTCTCTCTCTCTCTCTCTCTCCCTGTCTCTCTCTCTCTCTCTCTCTCTCTCTCTACTTAGTGAGGCCCTCCGCAACTTCGTGAGCCCCGGTTTCAAA